>VWZG01007977.1:657145-687558 GCA_013396735.1 Grallaria varia | reverse complement strand
TTTTGTGTTCTAGGGTTATTTTAGAGAAAAACTTACGGTAATCCTTATTCTAACGCTTTGGCCGTGATGTTCTGTCACTTAAACTTGCCTGGCTAACATTATGATCTCCTTCCCCTGCTGCCTGTCTGTTGTCACTGCAGAACAGGAGATGATTCTACCCCAAGGAAGAGTTTCAGGAGATTTTTGGTTGTGTGGTTTTTTTTTTTCCTTCTGATTTCCATTTGGATTGAAGCTAAAGGGTTTGCATTAAATCTCAAAATCCCCTTATTCTTTAAAACAAAAAAAAGAAAGAAAAAAAAGTAAAAAAAGAAGGGAAAGTTGTCTCCTTTGGTGATCCCAGCAAAGCTGCAAAGCTTGTTTAAAAAAATACATGTTTATAATTTAATGACTGCGAGATAGACTAATATAAATTAGATCTAATTTTGGATGCTAAAATGGATTGTGTCTCGGACTTAGGAGGAGTTAGAAATGCCTTAGCTGGAGGGTTCGTCACTGGAATTCTGTTCAAGACAGACATAAAACTATTCAGTTAGAAGTTTCCAGAGAGTGAAATCACCTCCCCCTGGGATCTCGAAGAACACTTGATACTACCTTTTATGAGTTTTACCCAGGTCTGCTTCTTTTTTTTTTTATTTTTTTTCATTTATTTTTTAACTGAAGCTGCTTGGAAGTTACGAAGATGATTTGGCTTTTAATACAAATAAGAGAAGTGATGGTTTCATCATGAGAAAATAAGCCCCCTGACTGTTTTGGGTATGGAACGTAGGATATGGACTTAGTGAAGGGTGGGTAAGTGGAGTGACGACTCTAAAAATAAAAAAAATCATTGTAATAGTGAGGGGAAAAGCAGATGGGATTCTAAAAGAGTGAGCTTATCTCTTTAGCTGATGGTTTAGGCAAGTGTACTTTAACTATGGATATTTTTTTTTTTTAATTGGCTTTTACTGTTTTTTTTCCCATTCGAGTAAGAAAAATAACAGTATCTTCCAAGGGGATGTGTGGACAAATAGTGGAGTCACAAATGTGCTTGTCTTGTTCCTTCAGAAGTGTTCTTCTCCCAGTTGCAGCCCCTGGGAGGATTTTTACTGCATTCATTGTGATTTCTTTTACCCCTGGAGACCAGAATGCACCTTCCTTAGTCAGAACGACATGCTTCTTTCTTAGAAAGAGAATATTTCAGTCTAGAGACACGAAACTTGAATTTCTTACCAAAGTGCACTTTCGTTTTCTGCCCTCCCTTAATTTTCCGTGGCAAATAATTAAAATGCCAGACTTGCTTTAAATAGTGCTGGGGGTTTTGGGGTTTTCTGGCTGGAGAATACGAGCAACACTTCGCTGAACCAGAAGTACAGCTGTCTCTTTTTAAAATTAAACAAATGCAGCTGTCGGGGTGGTGTTGTTTTTTGGGTTTTTTTTTTAATTGCAGATGAGTGTTTTTCCTCAAAGATAAATGGGGGTGTATTTGTGAAAATAAAGCACAGATTTGTCCGTGCTGTCTCAAATATGTGTTACAGCATCGTAAGGCTCAGCCAGAGCTGTGCCTGGGAAGATCACACCACTTTTACAAGACGTAAATAGTGACAGGACAAGGGGGAATGGCTTCAGACTGACAGAGAGCAGGGTTAGATTGGATATATGGAAAAAATTCTATACTGTGAGGGTGGGCAGGCCCTGGTACAGGTTGGGCAGAGAAGCTGTGGCTGCCCCATCCCTGGAAGTGTCCAAGGCCAGGTTGGATGGGGCTCTGAGCAACCTGGGCTGGTGGAAGGTGTCCCTGCCCATGGCAGGGGGGAGGAACAACATCATCTTTAAGGTCCCTTCCAACCCAACCATTCCACGATTCATTGATGTCTCTTCTTACATTCATCTCTTCCTCCAAATAATTTCTACCAAAGCAAGTGCTAGAGTTGGCTGTCAGAGACACTTGGAGAGAGAGAGAAAAGAGTCTGAGGTTGAACTGAATCTCAGCAACAGATCTGAAAAGAATTAGAAAAAGGCAGCAATTCTTGTTGCGTGCGAACTAAGGGTTTTAATGTTTAATTAATTGTGTAGTTTACCTCTAAAAAGCGCTTTAAACTTTTAGGGTATTTTTGACCCCAAAATCTCATTCTCTGCTGCTTCAAGTAGCACCACTGAGAGATGATAAGCACGAGGAAGCCGTGTGCTGTGGTGATGCTGTGGTGTGATCACAGGAACTGTCTGGCTCAGAGATGTGGTGGCAGGACCTCTCTGAGGGGCACAGTGGCTGGCTGGGGTGGTTTGTTCCCACCTGTAGGGATGTGGCACCTCCACAGTAGTGGTGGTGTCTGCAGCAGAGACCTGGGCTGCTTTGTCTGCTTTTGCTGTCTTGTCTTGGCCAACCTGCTCCTCCACATTGTTTTACCTGTTTAGGACACGGGTCTAAACTAAATGTGATCCCTCGGGGTGCTCAGACAAAAGGCAGGTGAAAGTATGAAGTGACTTCAAAGTGCTTTGTTTTGTTAGGTTGTGATAAACTCTTGTATACTTTTTTTTTGAGAGCAAGGATAATAGCAATAAACTAAGGCTTCAGTCTTGATAAAAGACATTGGGAGTGCAGCTCTGCCCAGAGAACTTAGCAGACCTTCAGTGGAGCCTGGATATCACTGTGGGTGATATCCTTGGACTAGGACTAGGACTGGACTCCTCCTGTGATTCTTTTTCTATGGAATTCATACATATGTGTGCAAAATACAGCACGAGTTAGGAAATCTGAGTAAGACAAACTCTAACCTCTATATTGAATGAGTTCTCAGGTGGTCAGAATGGTGGGTTTTTTTTGTTTGTTTGTTTGTTTTTGTGGTTTTTTTTGTTGTTTTTTTTTTTTAAATTCCTATGGATGTTAACTTAAGTGTGGCATAACGAATGAAATATCAGCTTCATACTTCAAAGATGAAGAGCTCAGATCATCATAGGCTGATTAAAATTGCCAGCAATTACTTTTCCATCAGTGCTGTTAAAGTTTGATGCAGTTGCCCCTTTGGTAAAAGCCGAGCATTTTCACCCATGTGTCCCACATATTAAGAGTTCTTAGAAGTTTTTTTACCCGCTTTTTTCTTTACATTGCCTTGTTAAAGAAGACAGGATCCTCGAGCCTGTGAGACCTGGGCAGTGACTCACCTGCTTGCACTGATTCACTGCTGTAGGTCCTGGCTCTGGAGCATGGGAGACATTTAATGAAAAGCTGGATCTCGCTTGGCATAAACATTTCTAGCCTGATGGGAAAGATAAAGCACAGATACTTTGGGTTTTTTCATGGTGTGTCATCCTACCTTCATACCAAAGAAAATGTAGTGCCTGAGAGGCTTTAAATGTAGAGGATGGTGGACTTTTGGGGGAGAGTAAAGGATTGAATCATTTCTGTCCTGAAAAAGAGAATTGATGAGCTCTCAGGTTATAGTTCCACCAGAAGTGTTGCCTGAGAAACACTGCTGCTACCTCTTTCCTTTGGAGTTCCATTCTCACTTTTGGCAGCAGCAGTCTGGTAGCTCATGTCTACTGTGCCAGCTGCAAATATTAAAGCATATAGAGAACCTGAAAGTGAAAAATGGGTCCCACTGCCTTTGTGGAGTGTAATTTTAAACTCTGCCACTTGAGAGTCTAAAAAAAAAAAAAAGTTCAATTACCTTTTTCCTGTATTTCATTAGTTTAATCACTGTTCATTGTGATGGAATCTGTGTTTAAATTACCAAATCACAGTCAGTCCCAAGTTTGTGTGCCTAGGGAGCTGTAGGTGGGAGCTTAACCTGTTAACCTTGACACTGGCCACCCGTGCAGATGCAGTGTGCTTGAGAGATGTACATCTATACCTGCTTCTCTAACTGCTTCTCATTTGCTGCCGTGTAAAACAGATACTAATTCTTGATGATTGTTTTGACATGGTAATATAATATCATTTCATATCATATCAATTCACATTGTGTCTTCATCCTGGGGACCAAATGGCAATCACAGAATCACAGAATGGTTTGGGTTGGAAGGATCATCTCATTCCACCCCCCTGCCATGGGCAGGGTCACCTTCCACCAGCCCAGGTTGCTCAGAGCCCCATCCAGCCTGGCCTTGGACACTTCCAGGGATGGGGCAGCCACAGCTTCTCTGCCCAACCTGTGCCAGGGCCTGCCCACCCTCACAGGGAAGGATTTCTTCCCTAATATCCAATCTAAACCTGATTCAGAAGTTGTCAGGGATCCACTAGCAAGGCAGGTACCCATGTGAACATCAGTACAACAACTCCAGCTGTGCTTCGGCTGCTCCCTGAACTGACTGCTGAGCTGGTCACTGACCTTTACCTGGAAATACTTCATCATTCTGCATGAGATTTAATGTCATCTGCAGCTGGGAGAAACACTCCGCAGTTTAAGGGGTAGTGTGCATTGTTGATGCAAGGCTCGTTATGTGAACACAGCCATAACTTTATTTTTTGGATTACAATGTTTGCATGAACGAGGTTGGACTGAGTTCTGCCAGGTGCCTTTCGTGTCCAAACCCTTATGGACAACATGCAAGGAACTGTAACTTGATTTTTAAAGTGATAAGGTTTGCATGAGGCAGGTTGGGCTGAGTTCTGCCGGGTGCCTTTTGTGTCCAAGAGCTCAGGGACAACATGCAAGGCAAGAAGCAGCACGCAGGAGTGGGGCTGCCCTTTGTCAACAACCCGGGCAAGCTGCTTTTTCTGTGTCAGTGGCAGCACATCAAAACCAGCAGTCTGTTGCAGGGACGCCTGTGTTCTGAAATACTCTGTCATTAGTTCTGAATTAACTCATTCGCCCTTTCATTTGTGAATTAATCCCCTCTAATGCAGGCAAACATCACAGTTGTGGTTGTCTAGGTATTGTTAATCTGCATCATACCTAGGCTGAGCACTAAACCTGGGGAATGATCTCGGATGAAGACAGCTTTGTTTTAGACCAAACCTGAACTCCAGGTGCGGTTGTTGGACTGTGTAAGTATTACTTCTACAAAACACTTTCTTTTATGTGGCTCTTGAGTGCCGAGTTCATTATTTAGGGCTGTGTGCTGATTTGGAACCCTGAGCTAAGATGGAAATAGTTCTTGGCAAGCAGTTTGCTTAATTATTTAATTCACTTTTGGTCGAGATTGTTAGAGCTTTATTCCTCTCCCCTCCTTTTTACTTTTTTTTTTCTTTTTTTTCTTTTTGTCTCATTACATTTCTTTTAAATAATGAATTTCACAGCAGAGTGAATACAAACTGCATGCTGCTCGCTCCCCTAGTGGCACCTACTCCTGCTTGCAATTTCCAGACTGCTTTGAACTTGGCTGTTTGTGACACAACACAAGCATTAGTAGCACAGTCATGATTACAAGCTGAAAGCTCCTAAGATTAACAAAACAGAGGTGGGAAGTGCAACCTTTGCCCTGGGTTCTGGGCTATGTTTTTGCTGAAGTTTTCTTCTCAGGGGTTTTATTGTTAACACGCTATGGCAAACAGCACTAGGTTTATTTTCCCTATAACAACACCAATGCCTACAGCAAACTATTAATCTTCATGGATCAATGAACGATATTGCGAGCTGGCAGAAATTTCTCACTTTATATCTTGGCATAGTAAACTTGTTTTTGAAGTGCTTTATTGAAATAAACCTTAAATCTGTTTCTGAGAGTGCTGGCAAAGCATGTTAGTGTGCTGATAGATTTTCATTTTTTTTTCCATTTTTGCCTTTTTTTTTTTCCCCCCCCCCAGAGCCTACCTAGAGTCAATTATTTATATAGTTATATATTTAGTTAGTTATAAGGCATGCAGTGTGGTGGATTGCTGTTCTCATGCTTCCTGCCTGGTTTTGTTGACTTCTATCAGTCAAATCTTTAAGCTTTCCCTCTTAACTTGGACGTGCACGTGGACATTTTGGTCTCTGGCTTGGCTGCCTCTGGGATGAGCCTGGAGCCAAAGCTGCCTGTTCTCTGGGCGGTGCCTCCACGGCCAATTTTTGTTGTTGTTCGTTGCGTCCTGAGCTAATTGTGAGACAGTGAGATCAGAGGAGCCATTTCCAACACAGCAGTTACATCTTGGGAAGCTCTCGGTAAGGCAATATCCGAATTTTAGAGGGTGCACAGTGGGTTAATTACCCCAGTCTCCACAAATCCGAGGTGAGGAGTCCATGGGAGTGTTGTGATTGGAGGTTGGAGGCAGATCTCCAGCTTGAGATTAGGATATTTTTGTCCTTTTGGGAAAAGTGTGGCGGTTGGGCAGGTGGTGTAAGGAAAGAAAATGCATCAAATGGATTACCACTGATACCTACATTTCTTCCAACTCCTCCACTCTACAGCTGCGTATATGACAGGTATTTTAAGCATTTTTGCACTGAAATAAGTCTTTTGAATGATCATCTCTCGTGGGAATGGATATAGTTAAAGCATTAAAGCAGCTAATGATGTTTTTAAGGTTAATGGCAATTTGTGGAGCTGTTCAGAAACTCATTAGCGTACCTGCTTTAAAAGCAGTTGATCTTTCACATCTTTTTGTAAACACTTTCGTGGTTTTTAAGTGAAGTCACTTTAAGGGAAACTTTCTTCTGCCTTTGGTGAGTGCTGTATCTCAGAGTAGAAAGAGGGGTTTGGAAAAACCCCATAGAGGGTATCAGAGGATGCTAAGCTGACTTCAAATGTGTTGGGTAGCAGCGAGAAGCAAGACTTAAACACAAGCTGTTCTTTGCCCCACCCCAAAAGCACCCCCCGACTGCACTCACTGAACATCGAGCTGTCAACGGAGTGCTCAGAAAAACTCCCAACAATTATTAAAGGACTTGAGCTGCTTCCTGAAGGCTCAGTGCCCCCGGGGGATGTGGGAGCTCACTTGCCGTTCAGGCAGCCCCTGCCACTCTGGTCCCTGTGCTGTCCCCAGCAAAGGTTTGTCACATCAGCAGCACTGCCAGGGGCCACCTGAGTTGGCATCGCACTGCTGTGGCCTAGGCTGGCTCTCCCCGGTGTCTGAGTGGACGGGCTGGGGTGTGAATTTGGGAACTGAGGCTCTGTCTGCCTCTCGTTGATGAAACAGTTGAACGGCAAACACTCTGCGCCCAAATTTCGTATTTCTCAGTGGCTGTAGGAAAGATGTGGGACTCCTTCTGTTCTGGATGGATACCCCCGGGGCTGTGCGGGATGGAGGATGGAGAGTCCCGGGGCTGTGCGGGACGGAGCATGGTCCCTCCTCCCAGGGCTGTGCGGGGTTGGAGGATGGATGCCCCACTCTGGGGCTGTGCGGGATGGAGGATGGACACTCCCGGGGCTGTGCGGGGTGAAGGATGCCCCACCGCTGGTCTGCGGGATGCAGGATGGATACCCCGCGGGGCTGTGTGGGATGGAGGATGCTCCGCTCCCTGGGCTGTGTGGGATGGAGGATGGACACCCTCGGGGTTGTGTGGGATGGAGGATCCCCTCCCCGGGGCTGTGCGGTGCCGTCCCCACGGTGTCCCCTCCGCTCCCCTCCCCTGGTGTCCCCGCGATGTCCCCTCCGCTCCTCCCCATGGTGTCCCCGCAGTGTCCCCTCCGCTCCTCTCCCCGCGGTGTCCCCGCGATGTCCCCTNCTCCGCTCCCCTCCCCGCGGTGTCCCCGCGATGTCCCCTCCGCTCCCCTCCCTGCAGTGTCCCCTCTGCTCCCCTCCCCACGGTGTCCCCACAGCTCCCCACCCATGGCCACACTGACGCCGCTCTCCGTGTCCCCGCAGGGCGCACGGGGCGGTACACGCTGATCGAGAAGTGGCGGGACACGGAGCGGCACCTGGCGCCGCACGAGAACCCCATCGTGTCCCTCAACAAGTGGGGCCAGTACGCCAGCGACGTGCAGCTGATCCTGCGCCGCACCGGGCCCTCCCTGAGCGAGCGGCCCACGTCGGACAGCGTGGCGCGCATCCCCGAGAGGACGCTCTACCGCCAGAGCTTGCCACCCTTGGCCAAGCTGAGGCCGCCCGGGGACAAGTCGATGAAGAGGAGAGAGCCCAAGAGGAAATCCCTCACCTTCACCGGAGGCGCCAAGGGGTTAATGGACATCTTCGGGAAGAGCAAGGAGTCGGAGTTCAAGCAGAAGGTGCTCAACAACTGTAAGACGACGGCGGACGAGCTGAAGAAGCTGATCCACCTGCAGACGGAGAAGCTGCAGTGCATCGAGAAGCAGCTGGAGTCCAACGAGGCCGAGATCCGCTACTGGGAGCAGAAGTACAACGCCAGCCTGGAAGAGGAGATCCTCAAGCTGGAGCAGAAGATCAAGCGGAACGAAGTGGAGATCGAGGAGGAAGAGTTCTGGGAAAACGAGCTGCAGATCGAGCAGGAGAACGAGAAGCAGCTGAAGGAGCAGCTTCAGGAGATGAGGCAGAGGATCCTGGAGTGCGAGAACAAGCTGAAGGACTACGTGTCTCAGATCCACAACATGGAGAGTGGCCTGGAAGCAGAGAAGCTGCAGCGGGAGGTTCAGGAGTCCCAAGTGAACGAAGAAGAGGTCAAGGAAAAGATCGAGAAGGTCAAAGGTGAAATTGACATTCAGGGCCAGCAGAGTCTGAGACTGGAAAATGGCATTAAAGCTGTAGAAAGGTCTTTGGGCCAAGCTACCAAGCGGTTACAGGTAAGACTGTCTTTTTATCCGTAGCTAAGAAAAGTCAAAGATGTGACCATGAGAAATTTGTCTTAGGCAAGATTCGGAGCCCGTGAAAGAAAACATGGCAAAGCTTCCACAGAGAATTGGGGTAAAAGGAGGAAAGTGTTTAATTTTCAAATTGCATTTCAGATTTTTTTTTTCTTTTTAATGAATGGCAGACAGTTTTCATTTCACCTGTGTGTAATTTGCCAATTGAAACCATCTGAGGAGAAACACAGTAATTTACACCATGTAGCCTTTTCTGAGGCTAAGCTTCTGATCCTTGCTAGGTTTGTGTGCCACCACAAGAGATGAATTAAAAAGAACAGTCCAGAAGCAGCCCCTGGATAGATGGTTCTTGCTGGTTCACGGTGTATTCCACAGTGCTGCAGTTGCATTAAGGTGATTCTGCTGTGGATAAGCAAAGGGATTTTGCATCCTTACTCCCGAGCACCTACAACCGTGTCAGTATAAGCTGCTTTTACTAACTGATGAGGGGAAAAACAGTAACCTTTTCATCCAAAGCAAAATGGGTGAAAACTGTAAGCAGTGTTGGCCGTGTTTGTCAACCTTAAGTTCCCAGGCACACTGTGCTTAAGGATTTGCACTGATGGAAAGCATCAAATCCTCTTTATGTGTTTTACTTGTCTCCAGTAACATTTACTGAGGCTGTGATGGACTTCAAAACATTTCTAGGTTGGTTCTTTTTGTAGGACAGATTTCACTTTCTTGGGCAAGTTCCTGTTAAATTCAGATCTTCCAAACTTGTTCTAAACCTAAAGGTGCAAAAATCTGGAAGTCCAGGAGAAGATTAACTGAGCTCTGTATTATGGAGTTTAGAGGATGAAATGCAGAATTATCTTTTTACATGCTGGAAGTTAAAGATTAATATTCACAGAACTGCTGTTTTGAAACAGGGAAGTTGAGTGTAGGTGTTTTTTCTAGACTTGCTTTTAAAATTACAGGATTAAAATACCCTTCAGTTCTTCAGTTTGCATTTGAATCTTAAAAGTGGAGGCTTTCTCCTCTGCTTTATGTGCTCAGCAGGTATTTTCTCTTCCCTGGCAGGACAGGGAACAAGAACTGGAGCAGCTGACCAAGGAGCTGCGGCAGGTGAACCTGCAGCAGTTCATCCAGCAAACGGGGACGAAGGTGACGGTGCTGCCGGCAGACCCCGTCGAGGTGGAGGCCCCACACGTGGAGCTGGAGAGAGGTGCAGCCCTGGGAAGGTTTTGGGTGGGCGGGAGAAGGGGCTGGCACTGCCTTTTCCTGCTGCTTAACGCCAGCACTGGTCTGCGAAGCGAGCGCTCTGCGAGCACAGACCTTAGCACAACACCAAGAAAGCACATTGTCAAATATTTCTTCCCATTCCAAGGATTTATCAGGCTATAAATAAAGAGCAGTGTGTGGATAACTTCTCTCCCGCTGTGCCTGGGCATATGTTTGTCCCATCAGCAGCCCGTTAAGCCAGTGGCTTTGGAGCGCGGCTGCCATGGCTGCAGGCATGTAAAGCTGGCACGCGTTGTGACTGCACATCTAACATTGCTGCTCATCTGCGTTCTTCCCCTTCTGGTGGGCCGTGTTGTGGAAGTGGAAGAAGGAATGTGTCTGGATCTCAAGAAATCCCAGACAGCAGCCACACGGGAATAGGAGCTAATCCAGCTGGGCTGCCGGCCATCCAGACGTGCTGCACAGATGGCTGTCACGGCTCGTGCAAATTGACTTTGCCCCGGTGCAACCTGCACGTGCCCACATCTGGATCTGGGATTTCCTGGGCAGGAGCAGGGGATGCATGTCAGAGCTGTGGCACAAGCCCGGCCGTGTGCTTTGGCAGTGCTCTGCCTGCGAGGGGGCTGTTTGGCTCATCGCTCTCCTTTTAGAAAACTTTCCAACCAAAAGGCACTGGGAAGGATAAGGGAGTGGGGAAGGAAGAAAAGACAACCAGGGCTTAAAATGCCAGCATTTGTATGAACTCTCTCTTTAAAGTGGGCAGGAAGCTGAAGCTTTGAGTTACCTACAGGTACAATCCCTCTCTGCACATTACCATATAAATATATTGCATGTGTCTGTATACATGTTTCTCACGGGAGAGTAAATGTTTTGGATAGGTAGGGATTTCTGTTTTGAAATGAGTGGAAAGTGTGCTCCTTATATCTTAGCCCTTCCTAGCCAGGCATTTCAATAGTTTGTTATATGTGGTATTAGTTTTATTCTGTCACACGTGCCACACCAAGCAGAAAGAGGGGGGTGTTTTATGGATGTCAGCCCTGGTGTTGACTTTTCTGCCTGCCTTTTCCCTCATGCAGAGCCAACATTTCAGTCTGGGTCACTGAAGCGCCCTGGCTCGTCGAGGCAACTCCCCAGCAACCTTCGGATCCTACAGAATCCCCTGTCGTCTGGTTTTAACCCGGAGGGCATTTATGTATGACAGTACATACCTCTTCTGGAGAGGACCTAGCAAGGTACCCTGGACAAGATACACTTTATTTTATTCTGCCAATGATGAATGGAAGAAATTTTTCTTGGTTTGTTTTGGGTTTTTTTGTTACGCCACCGAGTTATTTTTTTCTTCTTCCTCCAACACACCACTCGGAGCCATACCCTGTGCACTGATGCTAAAGAGACAGGAACTGTCTCGATTCCTAATTGTCAAGGATCACTTTGCTGTCAACACAGCTGGAGTGCAAAAACCTCTGTTGTTTTTGCCACTTGGGAAGTGTTTGGGAAAGTATTGTTCCTTCTATAGGCATAAATGGAAGACTGAGGGTGAAGGAAACCATGTATGCAACTTACCTGAGGTTTAATTTATTCCCATTAATCAATGGACCTGTGAATGTTGACCTTTTATATTTTTATTTTTAACTTGTGAATAATCACGTATGGCTGTGTGTCAGTCTGACGAGGTGACTTTAATTTGTGTGTACAAACACCCCCCGTTCGATCAAGTACAGCAACCTGCAATGCAGAGTTCTGTGGGGTGCTGAACCATTGCAGTGGTTTCTCACCACTAACTTTGTTCATTTCTGTTCATGGTATGTCATGTTCCATCCATTGCTACCTTTTAAGGCTTGAAAAGTGAGCTTGTGGGATTTACTTGCTGTTGAATCTGCCTTGAATGAAGCACCTAGTGTTCAAAAGATTTGTGGATTTTAAACCTTGGCTTGGTAAAAATATTTCCAGCATATGATTGAGGATGCACTAGTTAGATGATATTTTATTATATAGAATGTATATTTGAAATATTTTGCCACATTGTATATGCCTTTTGAGAAAAGAACAATGTAAGAAGTTGTCTTCATATATCTTACCAAAAGAGAGTAGGAGGCTTTCACTGTGTGTGATTTTGTACTTTATTTTTTTCCACTAGCTATTACAATGTTCTTGTTTTTCCATAAAACCTTGCTGTTGGAGGAGAAGAAAGACACAAAACAAATGAGCATCCTCTTCCAGCCTTCCAGAATTCACTCAAGTTTTGTGGAGGGAAGAAACCTGGCAGAGTCCCAGGAAGTCAATAGCAGAGCTTCCATTGATGTGAGCGGGGCCAGAATTTCATTCAGGTTTAGCCCCTTTGAAAGACGTGTTGCTGCTCAGTCACTTAGAGAATGTAAAAGCTTACAAGCAGGAAATTCACACCTTTGGTGGTCGCTTCTTACAAAACCTGTGAAAAGAGAACATTTTTCTATCTTGGTGTTGCTGTAACGCAATCAAAGCTAAGCAAGGATTAGACAAAGTGAAAATTAAGAGTCCCAAGTGGCTTGGTGGCCACAGGCCTTGATGTTAGACTGCTAAAGTGGACACCAGGTTTGCGGAGAAGGTGAGTGGCATCAGTGGGACACTTTGTAAACGTTGGAGGCTGGCCTCATGGATGAGTTAGAGAAGGGATGGGCCTTCCCTAGTTGTGTTTGCATTTTCTGTTCTAACAGCAGCCCATAGCACCGTCCCCACCTTGGAGATCCCCTTGGCATGAGAGGGGGACATGGCAGAACTCCTCATGTCTGTAGTAGGGTCAGGATTTTATCACTGGTAGGAAACTCCAAGCTTTCTGCCGTAGAAAAATACGTAATTCCTAGCATCCTCTTGTGTTGATTTACTGATGTGCAGATAAATGTTAATTTAAGTCTCCTTTTTTTTTTTTTTTTTTCAAAAGGAGCTTCCTGACAAATGGAAGTTTTAAAAAATATAGTAGAAGATGAAGGACTCTTGCGTGTTTAATGCATTTTTTTTTTTCCCTTTCCACTTATTAATGGCATCATATATTCCAAAAATGCTGCTGTATTTAGACTAACAGCAACAGATAAGGCTGTGAATATATAAAGGACCTTTCCAAATGGACTCTGTTTAACTTATCAGGTTTTTGTTGTGGGTTGTTTTTGTTTTTTTTTTCCATCTTCCCTTGTGAGCAAACTGGAAAATTCTATGTTCCTACCTGAGGAATCTTTGCAGTGCTCACAGATTTTATTGTTAGTTTATCACAATTCTGTGCTCATGTTTACTGTGCCCATAACTTTGTATTAAACAAAAAAAAAAGAATGTGTGTACATATATATATATATATAAAAGTGTAAAATACACATAGTTTGGGGACAATATCTGTCCAAGGTACTTGAGCATATATGCCTTACATTCTGGGTTCAATTTACAGAAATGAAATGGCCCTCTCCAGTGGATATCTTGCATCTTCAGCACCTCTTGATGTTAGAGAACTGAGGCACTCAGCACCTTGCAAAGTCTGGCCCAAATTATGCTGCATGGGGGTGGGGGGAGAACAGTCTTGTCCTGAGATGAAGTATTTTTAAGGCAGATCACCGTACTTACCCCAGCTAATGTTTTTGTCATACCTTGTGACTGGTCCATCTCCCACCGATGTCAGTTCGAGCTGAACTGGGCTCTTGCACCATAAAAACCGCTCTCTTTCTCTGCCAGGTGATTCTTTAGGATGGAGGGAGGAAGAAAAGGATTCAAATGAAGGGCTAAGAGCAGCTTTGGAGGGCTTTAATTACGGCTTTGTAATAGAATCAAAGGAGGAATTTGCCATTGGAGTTTAAAAAGTAGCACCTGCTGTTTGACAGAGTGGCCAGCCTGGAGCTGGCTCAGCAGCGGCCACTGCACCATCCCTGGGTGGACCCTCCTTGTCAGGGCTTTGGCACACGTCAAGGTGGTCTGAAAAACGTTCACGCCTTCAGCCACTCTCGTGGGCAAGGAGAGGCTTTGGTATCCAAACCTGCCATTTGTGAGACGCTGACAAATCCCCCTGCTCCCACCGTACTCCTCTCGCTTATTGAATTTCACCCAGGCTGAAGTTCTGTAGCATTTTCACCCTCTCTGTAAATAAACCAAAAAGAAACGGCATGCCCTTGCATTAAATGTGAACTGAACAACGTGTAACAGTTAGAAAAATTCCTCACACTGCGGCATTTAGAATTTTGCTTCTGATCAACTGCAGAACCTCACTCTTTCTTTACAATTGTAGGAAAAAATTCATTTTCAGAAATGTTCCAAACCTACTTCTGGGGCATTAGCAGAAAGGAAGTTACACATACTAATTTTAACAAGTGCCATATTATTTACTGGGCAGCATGATAAAAATGGGGTTTTTTGCTTGCATTAAATAGTTGAACACACAAGCACTACTTTCCAGTGCACGGGGAATTTATATGGAGGACTCCTGTAATTTATTCCTAATGGAAATTAACTGTGTTATCTCTCTCATCCATGAGGATACAGTTTATTTTTAGCTGGAGATGCTGTGTTGTTAGGGAAAAAGGAGGGATTGACCATTTGAAAAGCCAGTAGGTTAAGGCTAAGGTGAACAATCTGATTGCCCAAGCAAGGGAGAAACCCAAGTCCCACTCTGAAAAGTCATCTAGGAACATGCCTCCCAGTTATCTTTTAGTGGGACTTAGGTTCCCAAGTGCCTGAACTGCTTCTGGAAATGGTATGTCAGCTTTGAGATTACTTGCTTTTCTGGACCCTAGCAAGTTGGGAGGAAGTTCTTGAAGAAGAGAACTTCCCCTACTCCCATTAGCAATATGCAAACGCATGAGGTAAGAGGGAAAAGATCCTTTAGTGAAATAAAAATCTCCTCTTGGGGCAGTAGTTGCCTTGTTTTTAGTGTGAAGAGTATTGCATTATTTTAGTGAACTGGGATCATAATGAGTATGATCAAAAAAAGTCAATCTTGTAATTCTTAGTGAGTTACCTTGAAGCATATAAATTCCTGATGTGCATTAACTTGAGTGAATTGGGCCTTAATGATCCATGTAAATAACAAAACTGTATTCAGATATTTTTTTCAGAAAATAGTCTCTAATGGTCTGTACTGTATTAAAATAAGTGTCAAAGTGTTACTTCAATATTACACTTTTTTTTTTTTTTTTTTTAGAACATTGAAACATGCATGTTTATTCTATTTGCTACAGTATTTTAATGTTTTGGATGAAGGCCATCAGTTGTATGGAGATGACAAAACAATCATTCTGTCTATTTATTCAGTATTGCTGCTTAAAAGTTTTCAAAATAAAGCTTTCAATGCCAATATAGTGACTGATTGAAAGCTGTTCTAGCTCTCTTCAGGTGTTTTTTTCCTATGTTTATAGAAAACTAAAGAAGTGAAACTTGGTGTATAAGCTGTTATACCAGCAAAGAATTATTGCAATAATACTGGGGGGAGGCTGGGGGGGAAATGTGTGTACATTTATATACATAAATGTATGCATGCAGTGAATGCCTTTAGGCCTCAAGGAAATGGAGTGCTGAAGAATGTTAAATCCTTTGTAGTCCTTTGAGGGCAGAACAAGGTGGTCACAGAGGATCAACTCAGAGCCCTTGGAACCAAAGGGGATTTAAACATATTCTTGAGTGTTCCAGAGATGTGTTTCTGACTTGGGCCTAAAAACATGTTCTGAAACAGAAGTCTTTCGTTTGCAGCAAGGATGCCTTGAGCATAGCTGGTACCTCTGAAAATTTGAGTGGTTCTGACGTGGATCAAGTGTGCCTGCTCTACTTGTAAAGGGTGTCAGAATGCTGAGAGCGTTCACCCTCTCGACCCTCCTGTGAAACGACTGACTAGGGGTTCTGACTGAGAGATTGGAATTGCTGGCGCTTTAAACCTAGGGAAGCAAACTAACTGTGAAAACACGAGTGAGCATTTTATTACTGCTCCGCTTCAATGCAAGATGAAAATCTGTATTATATGTAACTATATTTTTTTGTCATTTAAAAAGCTTCTATTTTTTATTATTCTCATGAATGGTTGACAAAAAGATATTGGATATGCTCCCATACAATAAATTCCCCTCTGAAACTTTGGGTCTTTCCAGTTCATGGTTTGCTGGAGTTGCACCTCGCGCACATCTCGTGGCACAGCTGCTGGGGCTCTGTCAGAGAACACTGGGTCTGAAAGCCTGGTGTGTCTACAGTTCAAACACCTTTGGACAGGGCACTGTGTCGAGCATTAGGAGTCTGAATGATCCTGAATGCCAATTTCCCTGGCAGTGTGGGATACACAGCTGGTTGATGTGGGGGCCTCTGTGGCAGGCAGGAGTCTGCCATAAGCCTGCACCTGCTGTAATCTTAATCAGATAAAGCCCAGGCATTACAAGAGAGTAGAGTAGCTGGTTTTCAGCTGAGGAACTGTTACTAAGGTTAATATTAACCCTGAAAAGACAGGATTGGTCAGCGACTCCGAAGAAGTGCAACTTAAAGCAAAGAGATGGAGGTTCACTAGGAGGCGATCGGGGAGAGGAATTGAATGCACAGAATCTTCACACAAAAAATAATGCAGGGTGCCCTGACACTTCAGGGAGCAGAAAGAAATTAAGCTGTGAACAACAAATTGAACACCTGATTCAGGTATAGTCATTGTGCTGAGGACCAGAGGGGGTGTGACGATTGCTGGAGATTATTTGAGTTAATCAAGGCAGAGAACTTGCTACAGCTGGAGACGTGATTTAAGCCATCCAAATGCAGTCCTTAGTCTAATATCCCAACAAATGGATTTTCCTAAGCTAGCGGGAGCCTAATCTCATTAGAGATGAGGAGCAATGAGCTAACAGCACTGTTGAGTGGTGATGAGACAATGTCGTGAACCCCACTGGAACCCTAGCACGTGCCACTCATGTTGTCAGGACCGTGGAAGTCCTCTGCTCCTGAAAGGTGCCCTCTTCTGTCCCTGTGCCAGTCAGCTCACTTGGTTTTGTGATAACTAAGGTTTTCCAGCGTGCTCAGCAGAGCCAGGGGTACAGCCCATGGTTCTCATCTTTTGCTCTGCCTTTAAAGAACAAAGTGGTGTATTTGTATGTGGCTGCTGCAGCACTAACTAGCTCAGTGTAACTGGGCCTCTAATGAGTTGCAAAATCAGACCAGATTAATGGTCCATTTCATTCAGAAGCTGTACTGAATTCTTCTGCCTGTCACAGCTGTGTCAGGTACTTGGTGTTTCTTTATAATCCAGATTTTTAATGATTGTTTCAACTAAGATGTGTAGTGTCTGAAGTAGGGCACAATGAGCAACAGTCCCCATTACTACATTTCTTGAAAATGATGATATATTTGCTACCTTTGGTATCGTAGCTAGTGTTAATGAGTATTTTCTAGGTCAGCCACTGCTTCATCATTAACTTTGCCCAGAAATACTGTATGGAGGCAATCTCAGCTGGTCTGTTCTGTTCCACTTCTGCAGGTGGGTATGCAGTGTGCTTTTTCCCATCCATGCAGGGAGCTCCCTGTGCCATGTGCTACCAGATCAGCAAACTGAACTGATGTGTTAAACGTGAGCTACTGTCCAGGGGGCGACTTGAAAAGAGCCTCTTTGGCATGTGCTAGTGCAACGAGGAACTGCTGCAAATGGAGAGGATAAACTTCACTGAGCGACCTCACCACTTTTCTGATCAACTCAGGCACTGCCAGTGTCCTCATGTCACATCTGGGGGGTCTCTCTGTGTCCCACTCAGGCAGGAAACCTCCTTCCTGTCACACAAGACAGACAGCCCTGGAGTTTCTCTCCTGTGAATGTGGATTTGCTCTGTGCTGACTTCTGTCCTGCCTGGGACAGACATTCATTCACTTGTGCAAACTGAAGTTTGATTTCTGGAGGCTTTTCAGATCAGAATTCCTGGCTATGGAAAAGCTGCAGGGATCTCTGCTGTCTCTGGCAGAGTGAGAGAGTGTCATCACAGTATCCTCACACTTCTGCTCAGTCATCTAGAAGCTGACAGATGTAAAACACTGCTGCACCGGACTGGGTTTCTGGCTGTGAGAGCTGGAGGTTGGGTGTGTATCTCCAGTATTTGCGTTGGGTCTGCACAGGTAAAGTAAGTCTTGTTCCTGAAAAACACAGACACAGAATGATACTGTTGTTCAAGCTGTAGTTTTCCCTTGCTCTCTATCACTGTGATGTAAGCTATTTTGTGCTTCTTGTTTCAGCTACTCGCTTTGTCTTGCTCCACCTCTCTGCAAAAGGAGGAAGGCAGTAAGAAATTGGAAGACTTAGTGAGAAAATGCACTATAAAAGTCCTAATATTCAGTCCTGGGTCAAGTTGTGGGGAAGAAAAGTTTTCTAGGATTTATTTTTAATGAGCAAAAATTTGGAGAAAAATATTCAGAAGACCTCCAGCTGGGCTTTTGTCCCTCCACTTCCTCACAAGGGGACTGATCTCTCTGGTGACCAGTGACAGGACCCAAGGGAAGAGCTGGAGCTGTGTCAGGGGAGGTTTAGGTTGGGTATTAGGGAAAGGTTCTTCACCCAGAGGGTCGTCTGGCACTGGAACGGGTTCCCCAGGACAGTGGCCACAGCCCCAAACCTGCCAGAGTTCAAGTGATTGGACAATGCTCAGACACGTGGTGGGATTGTTGGGCTGTCCTGTGCAGGGCCGGGAGTTGGACTCGATGGTCCTTGTGGGTCCCTTCCAACTCGGCATATTCTGGGATTCTGGAAAGTCCACTTAAAACAAACCTTATCCAATGCAACACAAATGAGTGCAAATAATTACCTGCCTAGGCATTTTGAGAAGGAGGGCTTCTGGTTAAAACAAAACAAAAAGGGCAGGGTGGTGGAAGGAGGGAAGTGAGATGGAGACCAAATGGAACACCTTTAACCTCTTTCATATTTACCCTGAAGTCCCTTCCACTGCTGGTGTGATGGACAGTGCATCATCCAGCTTCGGAGCTGGCGACATGGTAGCAACAGGGTACCATCAGGAGCTATAGCTAAAATGAAATTCAGGCCAGCCTTTAAGTGGGGAATAACTGGAATTTCTTTGTGGTTGCCTGTGGGGCTTCTCCTAAATTACTGCCTGTCACAACTTGCAATAGCATATCCTTTTTATCGGGTGTACCAAACTGCTGCTTATGAAATGTTATGTGCCTGGAGAAGATGATTTGCCTTTAGCAGTCACAATCGACCTGAGGTGAACTTTGGTCAATGAGGTAGAACTGGCCCTTCTGGCAAGCTGAAGGGAAACCCAAGAGCACCAGGCAACCTTTAACTATGCTCTGTTGCTAGAAAGTTGTCTTAAGTGTTCCCTTGACCTGGCAAATGTGCAGTGGGGTTGCCAAGACTGTGACCTGGATTCTCCATTGTCCTGTGGCTCATGTCATGTACCAAATGATCAGGGATGAGACAGTGACACAGTAAATGAGAAAGGCAACAGCGTCCATTAGCTGCTGTGAAAGGTTTGCTGGGTGCAGGGCACCTGATGCTCTTGTCCCCTGGTCTGTGACAACGCTGCAGTTCCCATCAGGCCCACACGAGAGAGCAGCAGCCACACGGCACTGGGAGAAGCAGGTTTTCTAGGAATACACAGCATGTGATAGAGAATCTCGTGAGACACCAGCATTCCATCCCTGAATAGGTTCTTTCAGAAAGGACACAGTGATACTTACAAAGAACCACATCCTAGTGGCAGTGTGTGCGTGGCTGACACACAAATGATGCAAATCCTGCAGTTTCAGTGCAGGCATGGAAGATTTCTGAAACCTGTACAGATGTGGGTTGAAACATTCTGTTTTAGAGATTATCCCACGCCTGGCATATTTACCCATGCCTGGAAAGCTCTTGTTTCATTTCTCAGCTCTGCCACAGATTTCCTGTGTGTGACCTTGGGCAAGATACTATAATCCCTCTGGATTGGAGTCCCCCAGCTGTAAGCTCGAGATAATACTGCCTCATCCCCTTTGACTTTGTCTATATATACAGAAGATCCTGTGGGGAACAGCATCTCATTTCCTATTTGTTTGGCAAATAGTACTTAGCACAACGTGGTCCTGAACTTGGCTGTGCCATCCAGATACTGCTGCATGAAGTGTATTTTTATATCCCATCAAGAGGATGACAAGAAGTCACTGTGAGTTACTTTTACCTCGCAGCAATAGCAAGATGCAGAGGGAAGCCAGGGGTTTCTGAAGGTGAATTCTTGTTTAGCTTTAAGTAGATTTCTTTTTCTAAATGGGCAAAAAGGAAAGGCAAGTAAAGGAATAACACCTCATTTCAACTTTTGCTCGGCTCTCTTTTTGCAAAGTGATGCTATTATTAGAGGCAGCCTAAATCCTTTTGCAAGTGCTGCTGGGGAGAGTGTTGTACTAATCAATAGAAACGATTGACTGAACAGGCTGAGATTTGCTCGGTGGCCCTAAATGTTCCAGTGTTCCCACAAGTCTGATGATGTTCTAACAAGGTGCATGTAACCAGTAATGCACCACGACAGGTTACCGTGTCTTGGGTTTTCTGTGGATACTCAAGTGCCCTTTGGTATTAGGGGCTGAAGGGATAAAGGGTGCCAGAGTTAGAATTGTAGGAGGGTGCCTTTTTAAAGTTGTTTTCCCAATTCCAAAGTGTTTTCTACATGCTCCAAATAAATCTAATTAACTAACAAACACTTCAGCTGCACTTCCTCTGGAGCCCTGCACAGAATGAACACCCTTCAGCATGGCTTAGCACAGACTCAACTGTGCTGCATGAAAGATCACTTAAAGATGTTGCCATCTGAACCTATTTCAGCAATAATTAGTGCAGCTGCTGGCATTTGACAAGGCAATGAATAATCAGTCCTGCTGCATCTTATCTCATGTCCCGCTCAATAAAGTTCTTGCTGCTACCTTTGTCTGCCATCTGATGAACTGTACAGCAGGAGGCACCTACTTCTAGGAATATACATCTCCTTTGATAGGAGAAAAGGACTTGGCCTTGCCCCCAGCATGCAGTCACACCAGATGAGTTGCTGTGGGCAACCACAGAATGAGGCTCAGTAGCCTGAGAGGTGTGACTCAGAATTAACAACAATTATAACAAGCTATTCTATATTATAGTGTCAGGTTTGTATTTTTTTGTAGTGCAGATCATCAAGACTCTGGTTACCTCCATCAGTTTTTCACCTTCAGTGCATAAATAGAATCTGAACTAAGAATAAGGGATATCTTTCTGGCATTGTTCTGTCTCATTTTGGCTATGGAAATGCACATGCTCTGTGATGCACTGGAGGGGGGCTCACTGCATTTCCCTGCCTCCACGTCTGATTAAAACCAGAAGGTGAAAAGGTACCTGAGGCTTTTTATTAAAAGGAAGTACACCTGAATGATGGAATTCTGGGGTGGCTGTTTGGGGGTTAAAAGTTTGAGTCTGTTCAGGTGACTGTGCTTAGCTTATTGCTTCTCTTGTGAGTCAGAGGCTTGAGACTCCTGCATCCCGGAGGTGCCCTCACTCATGGGGTTGGGCTTTCATCTTGAAGGCACTGCTGTATGGATGCACTGGGAACATCCGGGGAAAGGAGGAGATTCTCTCTTTACAGGCTTGTACTTTGTACCCACTAGAGAATATGCTGAGTTAGCCCTGAACTAAAGCCCCAGCCCAGGCAGGTTTGGTCCTGAAAGTACAGGTAATATCCAAGGAAAACAAAAGAGACGTGCAGTACCTTCTCACTGACTTTGACAGGCAACTGAATTGCCCTCTACCTCTTTGAATGTATTGCCCTGGGGTTACTAAACTCAAGCAATCCCGTGACACTACTGTGTACTTTTAAAAGCAGTTATTGCAGACTCGGCATGTTCAGCAATCACAGCAAACAGCTGGATTCCTGGAAATACCTCCTGGGCCTGGCAGGACACTGATGGGAGCGTGCTTTCCATGGATGGCTCCTGAGGCATGGCACACAGATTGCTCTCAAAGGTCATTTTAAATAACTGTACTTACCTTGTAATTTACAACACCAGAATCAGCCTCGTGACCGGTTGCATTAGGTGTTTTACAGACATGGATATACCCTGATGTTCTTATTTCTCTGCTCTGTAGAACAAACTGCAGTCCGAACACACAGCCTCTCTGGTGTGCCAAGGAGCAGGAATACGTGCAGGCCAGGTTCACCCAGATGTATTTTATTTTACAGACAGACTAGGAGTGCCCATGAGGATTGTCTCATGGTGGCAGCTTGCTAAGCAAAGGTAGCACCTTCTGTCTCAGGAACTGGGAGATGTTGAAGGACACACAGCAGCCTTCACTGTTATCCTTGTCCACACACATTCCTGTACTCTTCAGTTACCTTGGTAGCACCTGTAATAAGGAGCTCTTGCCTATTCTAATTCTGATTTTTTAAGCAGTGTTATTAAACCATTTTTCCTACTCGTGTTGGTCCATATGCCTCTGCACATGTCTCCTTCCTGACTGCACTCTGGAAAATGTAGTCCTGATTGAGTGCATTCAGCATGACAGACACAGCAAACTGCTTGTGTGTCCAAACCAGGCATCTGTAGGAGTCAGCAGTAGTGGGAAAAACAAACCCACCGTGGTTTCAATTCTCTGACTCCCAGCAGCTTCTCCCTGGAACAACAGAGGGCACCACTCCTCACAGAAAAAGCTGTAGCTGGAAAAGGAGCAGTCCTGCCTCTGAGTCATAGTTCAGCAACTAGAACATTTATCTCACAGTAGGTGATTGGGATTGAATATCCTTCCTCCAAGGAGGTTCACCTCTGTATCTCCTCCTCCCTGTGCCAAAAGCTGCTCTCAGAGATGTGTGTGCTGTTTCTCTGGTAGATCTTGCCCTAGTTTGCACAGAATGATTAAGCAGTTGCTTACTGAGAAATAGCTTTAGCCTGTTTGATTAGAGTCCACACTTTGGGGAAGAGGAAACCACAGTGCCAGTTCCTACCCCAGCTCCTGTGAAGATCTGTTTTTATTCCAGTGGGTTTGCAGCACAAAATGCATAAACGTGCTGCAAAGCAGGGCTGGAGCCTAGGTTTCTCCTCTTAAGTGACTGGGTTATCTCTTCTGATCATGCTTGCTGTCCAAGCACATCAGTGCTGCCACCGCCAACAGTTCTGAAATAAAGGGAGCCAGTCTGGTTCAGGCATTGAAAAAACACTGATTTGTGCATCTACCTCAGTGCAAGGCTTCAGGGCAGAGCTCTGAGTAGAAGGCAGTGATAATCATGTGAGCCCAGAGCAAGCGGAGGGTGGAGATGTATCCTGTTAAGTAGTTTGTAGGGCTCTCTCCTGGTCCCACGGGCTGTGCTGAGTCTGTGTCCCAGGCAGCTGACTGTCTGTAGAGCGACTGTGGCTCTCACATGGAATCTGGTGACTCTTGTGTCCAGCCTGTGTCACGTGAGCAGCAGCAGGATTACGGCGTGGCTGGGATCGATGGCTGCTCCAGGCTGTGGTGGGAAGCAAACTAACATGAGCTGCTGGTGCTGTATCTGTGCCTTTGCCATGCAGGAGACTCCATGGGATGCCCTTCATGGTCTTCCAGCCTTGGGCTTGGGGGGGTATGTCTGAAACACACGTCCGTGGGAGGACTGGGAATGTGACAGATAGGGTGAGGGATGACTGGCAGCTCCCAAATAAATAGCTCAGGTATACAAAAAATGTAGCAGTTTCAGCTGGGGGGACTCCTGGTCTTTTTGTGCAGCTACGGAAAGGCTGGAGATGCTTGAAAGCTAGTCTGGTTTTTCAGTCTAGCTTTTCCACTTGTTGTTGGTTTTGTTTGGGTTTTTTTTTTATTTTATTGCTAATAAAAGGTCTTGCCTTCTCCCACAGACCTTGTTTTGCTATATCCATAGACTACAAGATGGAGAGAGACTATTTACAAAGGCAGGTAGCAACAGCACGAGGGGAATGGCTTCACATTAAGAGAGAGGAGGTTTATATTGGATACTGGGAAGAAATTCTTCCCTGTGAGGGAGGGCAGGCCCTGGCGCAGGTTGGGCAGAGAAGCTGTGGCTGCCCCTGGATCCCTGGAAGTGTCCCAGGCCAGGCTGGATGGGGCTCTGAGCAACCTGGGCTGGTGGAAGGTGTCCCTGCCCATGGCAGGGGGGGGGGACTGGATGATCATTAAGGTCCCTTCCCACCCAAATTCTGTAATTCTGTGACCTTCACAGTAACAATACTGCTATCTGAGAAGAATCTAAGTGAATAAACAGTTTCTGCTAAGGCGTTGCCCAATCAGTTTATTATCCCTCCAGCTGATGCCCTCAAGCACTTTAAACCTGTTAGAAGGAGAAAACATCTCGGCCTTTATTTAATTTTCTGTACAGACTTGGTCCTTAGCTGTGTAATATCACATCAACACATACCGAGCAAACCTCTCGAACTCCAGGATTCCAAACACCCCGGCGGCCCTTTCTGAGCAGACAGAGCCTTCAGCTGCGCCAGGGCAGGTTTAGGTTGGACATCAGGAAGAATTAATTCACAAAATGGGTGATTAGACACCGGAACGGGAGGCGGGGGAGTCACCGTCCCTGGCGGCGTTTAAACAAAGCACGGCCGCGGCACTGACAGAGGCGGTGGGTGTCCGATCGGTGCCTGACAGAGGCGGTGAGTGTCCGGTCGGTGTCAGACACAGGCGGTGGGTGTCCTGCCGGGGGCTGGACCCCCCTCAGCAGTCTTTTCCAACCTGCGACGTCCCTACAGGGAGCCCCCAGGCGGCCATTCCTGAGGGGCGGAGCCTCCCCCTCATTCCCCCGCCCCGAGGCCCCGCCCCCCGAGGGGAGCTGATCAATGGGCGCTGCCGCCGCCGATGACCACGCCCCCTTGTGGGGAGATGACCAATGAGCGCTGCCTCCGCGGGCGGCCACGCCCACTTCCCCCTCCCCGCACGTGTCGCGCAGCGTGCGCGGCGGTCACGCGGGCGCGCGCGTGACGGTGGCCTGAGGCGGGGGGCGCGCGCGCCCCGGGGCGAGGTGGGAGCGGGCACCGGGAAATGGGGGGAAAAAGGGGGAATTTTGTGGCAGAATAACTGTAAAGCAGTTCTTATCGCCCTCCCCGAGGTGCTTCCCGGGAGCGCTGTGCGTAGCTGACAGCCCAGGGTGTTGCCTGAGCGCTTCCTGCCGCCCCAGCAAACCCAGCCCTTCTCTTTTTCACTGAGCCAGTTGAGTTGGGAAAAGGCCTCTGAGGCCATCGAGTCCAACCTGTGACCCAACACCACCTTGTCAGCCAGTCCATTCCTTCCTTAGACACCTCCAAGGACGATGACTCCACCACATCCTTGGGCAGCTCGTCCCAATGTCTAATCGCCTTTTTGTGAGTAAATTCTGCCTAATATCCAACCTAAACCTCGCTGGCAAAGCTTAAGACTATGTCCTCTCCCTTCCAGCACAGCATGAGAAGATTTTTCATCTTCAGTTCCTTCCAGTCCCTTGCGGAGTGAAAGAGTTCAGCTTCCAGGTTAAAAGAAGATGTTTTGTTGCTTCGACTGGCAGTCCTGCAGACACAGCTGGAGGCCTTGCTGCCCACAGAGGGTGTGGAGTCTCCCTCACTGGGGATATTCCAGACCCATCTGGACACAATCCTGTGCCGCGTGCTCTGGGATGGCCCTGCCGGAGCAGGGAGATGGCACCAGATGTCCCACTGTGTCCCCTCCCAACCTGACCCATCCTGGGTTTCTGTGAAGAGAAGCTTTTTTTCCTCTGCGTCTCGGGCTGCTTTATTTTTACTGAGTCTACCCTCCGTGGTTTGTGATTGTTCCTACTTGTTTTTGATGGAGATGCTGATATTCCAGGTCCTGAAGTTGGAACCCAGGGCCCAGTCTTAAGAGCTTGACTGGAGTTGTGATCTCCGCACAACAGGAGTGCTGATGGGGGTCACTGCTCACGGGACCCAAACCTGAAGCCAATTCAGTGGGTTCTGGCCAAGTCTGAAGCCCTTAAGGCTGTAGTTAGGGCTGTGCAGAGGGACTGCTGCTCCCACGTAAATGGGCTCCTTTGCAAACCTTATGTGTAAGAAACCCGTGGGCCTGCCTGCCTGCCACCCACCACAGGGCTGGAGCCTTGGCAGCCTTGCTGATGAAGTGCAGTGAGAACAGAATCCACTTCAGTGTCTGTCGGCTCAGCTGGCTCTGTGGTGCAGGTATTACTCCAAACATGCTTGGCAAGACAATTGTCTGCTGAGGAAGAAGGTGCCATATTTACGTGGCTCTTTTCCTGAGGTCCCTGTCTAGAAACTGCTCAGTTGTGAGAATGACTTATCCTCCTCCTCTGAAAATGCAAAGTGAAAAAACGAGCCAAACCAACAACCAACAGGCCTTTATGGAGGCAGGAGAAAGAGCTCTCCCCAGCTCCCACAGCCCAGTAGAGCTGCCTGGGATCACAGTCCTTGCTTTCTGAAACATGAGACAACATCTTCCCACCCGTCCCGGGCATCGCCTGCCTCCTCTGGGGGCCCGGAGTGCCAGGCAGGAAGGGGAGCACTCTCATCCCAGGAAAAGGCAGCAGGTGCTCTGCCACTGGGTGCCCTGGGAGTTCAGCGAGGCAGAGCAGCCTGGTGTGAGGCAGAGCAGCTCCTGCAGCCCCCGGCACTGCCGTGACAGAGGCTGAGATGAGTTCAGTGCTTGTGACAGCCTGACAGCCCTGCAGACTGAGCTGCTGTAGCCACAGGAAGGATGCAGAGAGCGAGGCGAGAGTGGCAGCTCGCCTTTGCTCACATCCAGCCCACACGTGTTCAGGATTTGTGCAGGTGCTGCTGGTGGCAGGTGAGCCACTGGCTTCCCTCTGCTGCTTCTCACTGAGCTGCTCTGAGCCTGCAGTACAGCCGGAGGCAGTAAATAGAGATTCCAACTTCCCTGAGTGAAACTGGCTCTAAAAAGAATCCAAGGTTTATTTTTTTATTTTTTTCCTTTCTTTGCCGCATTTTTGTTACTTGTTTTTTCTGTAATTCAACTTTCACATTCATTTCTGCAACCAGCAGGCAGGAAAATTCCCAAAGCAGACAGGGATCACATGGCTTCAGGAGCTGAGGTTGGAAGGGAAAAGGAAACGTGCTGCAAGAGCCAGGTTACAGGGCAGACTAGGAGTTTACTGGTGCTGAAACACATCTTGGATACAGTCCTCAGGCTTGCTGGATGTCAGACACTCACTCTGCCCTGACTAGAGGTGAAAATTAAACAAGCCCCAAAACACAGGCTTAGAACCTATGCCAAGGCCCATTACGCTCTAGAAAAGGACTCACGTGGCTTAATTGGTAGGTCAGGCTTTTCCTAAACAGGGCTGATAGTTGAGCTCTATAACTGTAACCCTTCCAAAATAAAAATTCCATGTCCTTCAGTGGGAGGTACATAATATTACCTTCCATTGACGTAACAACCTCAACCATGTTTATTTAACACACTGTAATGGAACCTGTCATATATATAATATACTGGATAATATGATCTGTTTTCAAAGCTTATTGCTTTAGAAATTAACTTTGCACCCCTCATCTTGTCATTTGTGGGACAAGAGAGTATGGACTCAAGTGGATACAGTAAATGTAGCACCCACTCCTGTACTCTTAGTCCTCCCATAAGTGAATGTATATTTAAACCTGTGATGTTCTTTTCGAGTGTTTCTAAGATTTTTTTCCAAAAACCATACAAACTGATTGAGGCTCCAAAGGGACCTGAAGAAGCCTGAAATTTGATAATTAAGGTTGACAGTAGGGCCCCTCCTGTCATTTGCCTTTTCCTCCACCATCAGTGGGTTATCAGCCTCAATTACAAGCCTTTTTCTCCTGTGTTTGCTTTTGTTAGGCACTGGGATTATCAGAACACACGTATTTTGTCTTTATGTTTTATGTCATAAAATTTAATAGGCTTCACTGATGCTGCAACTTGGCATGAAGTCATTTGGCACATTTGATTCAAAGACTAATAAAAACAAGGCTTTCTGTTATTGTACATGGTAAATACTGAAATTGATAAAACCCCATAAGGAGCTAGGTTTATAGCCCAGTGAAATCTCAACTGATTCATATTCCCAAAGGCTGGAAATTTGAAAGGTGTGTAAAGCCTGGCCTATGCTCAGATGTTTCTACAGATAGCCTGCCTGTATCTCTAATGGGAATTGTATTTACTACAGCTTCCATGTGAAGACATACACCTATTATCAATCCTACTCGAGAGGTTTAAAAGGCCCGCTTATTTTTCATCCAGTTTATAATTCCTCCTGTATTTTAAAGGATTGTTGGAATTCACACGAGTCTTAGTTTTTTTTATCCCATTCCAACTTCATCCCTTGTCAGCACAGTCACTGGTATAGGAGAACCAGCAGAGGGAGCACGGAACGCTTCCTTCATCTCCCTCTTACATAAACACTGGCTACTGTTTCAGGGGTTCCTTAATTTCATTTCCCTGCAAGAATTTTTTGCAAGAAAAGGTGATCTACGGCTCAAATGTTAAATCTGTGGAAGTCTTTAGGGCGCTGCATTTCCACGCTATTAATTACTTGCCTGCTTCTACCGCTCTATTCCCCCTCCNAAAAATCTGCAAAATGTTCAGTTTTCATGGAGTATTTCCAAGCTGGGATATCCATCATTCATTCGTGCAGAGATTATGATACGTCATTGGATTGTCAGGAAAATTGTAAAGTTTGCTCCTTGTGAGCAAAGAGAGCTCCCACGCAGCTCCAGGGCTGTAAAGTGTTAATTTTAAAGATTAATATTTTGCCAAAAGAAGAGAAACAAAGTAGAAGCCAAGAAGAAACACAGTGTTCCCCACACATGCTTTACACTTGGCTTTGTGAAACATGCACATCTTAAACCAGAGTTTGCTAAAGCGAGTTAAAGGAAACCAAGCAAATTCGAACCCAGATTAAAAATGTGAATTAAATTATTGTCAGTCACACAGTCATACAGTTTGAAGCTCAATGCACCCATTATTATGTATTATCATTAAATTTTTAATTAGTAGACAACCCCATTTTGTGTATTAAAGTTTTTATTCCTTAGTAAGAATTTTTTTTTTTTAATCACAAAATAGTGTGGAAATATTTAGATAATAGAATTCATGGAGTGCTGGAAAATACTGAATATAAAGATTGATTTCTAATATATCACATACTAAACTGTTCTAAAACAGCTGGTTTCTTGCAGACAGGATTTATTTTTTTTAATAATTTAAGACAGCATAAGCTTGTATCAAGCATAAGCATTGTAACAAAAGTGCAACTTTTTCAGCAAATCCTCCCAAAAGATATTTAACTCAAAATATCATTAACACATATTTTTTTCTCCCTACAAAAATAGCATGTCAGACATCATTAATTGTATGTATTAACAACTATTTACATACAGCCACTCCGTAGGCTAGTAAGATTTTTTTTCTTTTTGTAACGTTGTTTAAACACAGCGTTTGAGGCAAACAGTAGCAACAGCAGCAGCAGATGCACCAAACGGACTGACGGACCCTGGACACGCACACACTCCTCGCCAGGCTGTGGTGTCTCACCTCTTACATAACATTCAAGTGAGATTTCTCACAGTGCTACCTTGGCAACAAACTAAAAATATCTAGGCAAGGTCTTGGTTTAAGCCTTATTATAAAAGCTTTATCTGTGTGATTATCTGGCGTCTGGTTTGTCTCCAGAAAGGGAAATCGCAGTATTTTGAGCATGGGATGAGGGGAGAACCCATATGGGAAACTTAACCCAACTGGTTTAATCGTTCCCGATTGCACAGCGAGGTGTTTACCTACGGCCTCCAGTTTGTGTCACTCGGAATTTGGGATAAAATGAGTTCAGGCTGATGAGTTGCTCTGTATTTTCATGGAGGAGGGAAGGGGGGTTCTTTTTGTAGTTCAGTGCAGTAACATTCATTTTATACAGCAAGGTTCGGGGAGGGGGGGAAAAAAATCTCTCGGGAACATACTGACTTAAATAAAGACAGGATGAGAACAAATGCGTTTGCCACACCTGTACACCTTAGCCAAAAAAAATAATGAAATAAACGCAAGGTTATATAACGGGTCTGACCCTCCTCCTTCCCTTGCACACTCAGAACTCGCTGGAGTCAGCGGCATCCCCGGGTGCTCAAGGCACTGCAGGTTTGGGCTCAGGGTGCATCCCTCCCTCCGCGCTCCGCTCCTCCATAAAGTGCTAGCACAGGTGCTGGGCTCTGCCCTCCTTCCCTCACCCTGAACCCACCCAGGGCTCCCGGACGACAAGTGCAAGTTCCCAAGCGGGACTTCGAGACACACGGTATAAACCCATTCCAAATAAGGTGCCACATTTAAGTTACTCTATATATAGAGAGAAAAAAAAAAGTATCCTTACTATGTTTCCTTCCTTCTTCTTTTTTTTTTTTTTTCTTTTCCTTATTTATGCATTTATAAAGCCAAACATTAAAAAAATACTGAGTAGCAAATTTTATCCTCGACGGTCCTCTGCGGGGGCCGGGCCGTGGCACCCCCGGGCGATGCTCTCGGCCCCGGCGACCCCTGCCCTCGGCAGGACCCCGGGGGCGCGGGGGCCGGCCCGGCGGCCCCTCGGTGCGGGCGGCGCGGGGAGCGGCCCCGGGGGCGTCTCAGGGGCCGTCGGTGCGGGGCTCCTCGGGGACCGCGGGCTCGGGTTCCTCGCCGGGCT
>VWZG01007977.1:489121-654303 GCA_013396735.1 Grallaria varia | reverse complement strand
CCCTCCCTCCCTCCCCGCAGCAGGCGCTGGCACGCGGCGGCACCGGGCACCCGTGCCCCTCCATCCGCGGGCAGCCTCCAAACCCCCCGCTCCCCTTGCCGGGCAGCCTGCCAGGATCCCCCCCCATCCCTGCCAGCGGGATGCCGCAGCCCCGGGGAGTTGGGGATGCTCTTCCCCGTGCCCCCCTCCCCGTGCAGAGGCGCTGTGTGTGCGTGTCTCCCACGTGTGTGTCCCCGCGTGTCCTCGCGTGTGTGCTGTGCCGTGCCGTGCCCGCACGCCGGCGCCGCATGTGTGGCCCTGCAACGTGCGGGGTGTGCAGGGTGTGCGGGGAGCGCAGCGGCGCCGGCCCCACGTGCGGTGCGGTGCGGTGCGGTGCGGTGCGGTGCGGTGCGGTGCGGTGCGGTGCGGTGCGGGGGGAGAGGACACCGCCACCCCCCTCCCCCCCGCTCCAGAGCCGGGCTGGCGGGTTTCTCTCCGGTATTCCCGGCGGGAAGTGTCAGCTGAGGCGATCCATAGCGATGTTTATCCCACGCCGCCAGCCCTGACAGCTCGCCTTTCCTTTGGTTCCGTTTTGCTGCCTCCCTTCCCACGCTCCGGCTCCTTGAGGTGCGTGCCCCCAAACCCTCCCGTGCTCCCAGCAGCAGCTGGCGGGGGCGTGGGGGACAGGGAGGGAGGGAGGGAGCCGGGAGAATTACCCCAATAAACACAAAACACGCTCCCACCGCCTGCCAAAACAGAGACGGGAACCTCGCGTTCTTCCTTGCTAACCATCGTGCTTTACAGGTAATCTGCCCGGGAGGGCAGCTCGTGATTTCTGTCCGCCGGGGGGCTGCTGGACCACACTGCCTGCATGTAAAGTGCGAGTGAGGTTTTAGGAGGCGCAGCGAAGGTCTGATGAGTTGCTTGAGGCTCCTGCTTGGCAGGCAGCAAGCGGCACTGCGGGCTCGCACAGCGCTCTCCCCGTTAGCCCGATGGCATTTCCACTCTGTCCGTGCAGCTAAACTGGAGGTTAAACATAAACAACAGACACGTGTGCCACGTGCCTATAGGTTAAAGGGGCGGGGGTCAGAAGGAGTGGCGTGTGGACCGCTCCAGAGGTGATTGGGAGAATCTGCTGGTGGTAAGGAAAGCGGGCTGTTACATTGGCTCAGAGAATCACAGAATGCCCTGAGCTGGAAGGGACGCACAGGGGTCGTCCAGTCCAGCTGCTGGACCTGCCCAAGACAACCCCAAGAGTCACACCCTGTGTTCCAGGNTGTGCCCCAGAGCATCATCCAAATACTCGCAGAGCTCTGGCAGCCTTGGTGCTGTGCCCACTGCCCTGAGGAGCCTGGTTAGTGCCTGACCACCCTCTGGGGGAAGAACCTTTTTCCAGTATCCAACCTAACCCTCTGCTGACACAGCTTCAGGCCATCGTTTTGGGTAAGGCTGAGCTATCCAGGGCTGCTCCCTCAGGAAGGGGGAGTGCAGACTGCAAGGGAAACTGCTCTGTGCCAGCGTGTGCCACCCGGCAGTTGGCCACCAAGGACACACTGGTTGCCCCAAGTCAGGCATCCACGTGGGACATCTAAGATGTAGGTGTAGGGTCTCTTGCTGGTCACCACAGAGAAACAAGCACCATCAGCATGAAATTCCTCTCCTCCTGTCTGGACCAGTCCTAGAGAAAGTATCAAGAACAGTGGAGGCTTAGCCCAGATAAGAGAGGAAGCCCTAGCCCTGAAATAAAGCACATGGAGACCTTGTAGGGGAGTGCTGGCTCCAAGCGAGCTTGAACTCTGGAATAAAAGAGTTTCCTCCAGCTAATTCCTCTTATGAGCAGGAAAGCAGGCTTTGCATGGTTTCCATAACTAACATGCAGGGTGGGGAGCATTTCTGGAGCATCTCCTTGTTTAACACCTGGAGTATTTCTGGAGCATCTTTGCCAGCTTTGTCCTCTCTGGAACAACCTGGAAATCTTCAAATTATGGAAAGAATGTCGAGGGCGAGACACAGCTTCTAAGAGGAGAAGTCCTAATTCTGGGATTCCTCTGGAACCAAGTGGGAATGGAAATTGAAAATTACCAAAGATGCAAAACATGAGCTGAGACAGCTGGAGACTTTGCAAATGGAGTTCAAGCAACATCTGGAAACTTCTAAGAGCAGTTTATAAGAGGTCACCTGCAGACAAGGATAAAAGACTTCAGTGTCCAGAGAGAGTGCGAAATTCTCCTGGAAGATTCCCAGTTTAAAAGGGCAGGACGGATGAAAGAGGTGATCAGCAGCATGACTATCATGGAAGATAATGTTTCCCAGAAAATGGGAGGCACAACAAAAGCTTTGGCCAATTTACAAGCGAAGATTAACCACAGCAAAGAGTTAAGAAACTGAGAAAAATCAGTCAGAAAAGGAAACAAAAGGCTTGCAGGTCACCGCAGGAAAAAAACAGCCTCCTGCTGCAGGCAAGAGCTAGCCAGCACACCGCCTACCACCAACACTCACCACCATTTCCAGTGTACAAGAGGCAGGAATCAGACCGTTTGTCCCGGCTGAATCAGTGCAAAAGCCATAGTGTTTGGGGGGAGTGCATTTGGGAGGTTTATCCAGCTCGGTCCATAACCACGGCATAAGGGAATGGCTCTGAAATAGGGGCCTAGGAGCCAACGTGATGGGGTCAGCTCTAATGTCAGCGAGCACTTGCCTTCAGGAAAAGAGATTGGATTATCTGGGCTGGCTGTGTGACTGGAATCAGCCATCAAATTAGAGCTGGTCAGCGGTGTGCAACAAAGTGGGGGACAAAGAGAATTCAGCGGAAGCATCTGGATCATTTTGGTTGAATAACAAGGTATCCAACCAGGGGAAATTGGACATTGACCTATTAATAGATTTTTCAGTTAGGGGATGACCAGATTTAAACTGGGGAAGAGGTGAAATGACAGCACGTAAAAATCTGAGCTGGGTCAGAAAAAAAGGTCCTGCTGTCCTGGAGTCCAGCAGGAGATACCCTGGGAGGAGCAGACAAACAGAGCATGGAATGCAAGCTCCCCAGGCCAGTCTCCCAGGTCCCAGTGGCCTGCGGTGCAGAGACTTCCTGAGCCAGGAACGATATCCCTGTGTTTAATGGGAAGCCAGAGATGCCGTGAGAGGCAGGGGAATGTGCCAAGGTGCTTAAATCATGGGCTGCAGCAGAGCTTTGGGCCAGGAAGCAGTCACTGGTGAGAAGCTGGTCAGTCACTGGAGCCCTGTCAGCGGAGCTCTGTGGCTCACGCAGAGAGAAGAAAGGAGAACTTTCCATTTCAGAGAGTACCACATGTCCCTAACGTATGTAAAGTGAGAGACAGTGGCCATGCAAAAATGCAGCTGAATTCAGAAGCAGAAATAAAATAACTTGAGTGTGGGAAGTTGGTGGGCCAAGAGAAGACGCAACAAGCAACAAAGCCTTTGCAGGATTGCACAATGGGGAAATGGGGTAGGTCCAGCTTGGAGGACAGAGTCAGCACCATGTTTTTATGAAGGACTGATACAAAAACCTTACAAGGGGGACACTGGTCTTAGAGGCACTGCTAGGCTGTGTGAAATGGGCCAAAGTCACTTGGGCTAATGGTGGCCTAGTTAATCAGCTTATAATGGATGGTGGTGACAGGTGAGTATAGACACTTCCAAACCTGGGAAAGTCAGATTGGTGAAACCAGGGCACTGGAACAAGAAGTTGGATGTGGTGATGTGCTGATAAACACCAGGGACTACGCCTGACTCCATCACTTTGGAAATGCCCCTTAAAGACGTGTTTTAAGTGAAGCAAACTGTGCAGGTCTGCAACGAAAACCTGTCCTGCTTCTCGGGGCAGTAAAAAATAACGGTGGCTCCACTCTGAGGTCACTGCCAGCCCTGACTGATGGGAGGGTCTGAAACCTGCCTGGAGCCCTGGGACCTTCAGAGACTCTTACCCAACAGGTCAGTCAGATCTTGTGCATGTGAAACAGAAATGATCTCCATCTGTCTGCTGGATGTTTTCCAAGAGCAACAACCAAGAACAAGGGAAACAACCTTCCTCCTAAGTGCCCCCTCCAAAGTCCTTGGAAAGGTGCTGTGTCTGTGAGTGAAGATCTGTCCCTTGGATGACACCATTTGGTCAGTTTTGGTTTGGTTTGGTCAGTCACAGCAGAAAGCTGCATATCATCAGGCAGAAAAGAAAAAGAAAAGAAAGGTGGGAAAACTGCTTTCTCAGCGAAGCCAAATTTGGCAATTTAGTGATGGCCAGGGACTTTCGCAATGCACTGGCTACACTGGAGAGGCCGGTGGGGAAGGTACGGCCATGCCAACAGGAGGCCTTGGATGGTCTCAACCTTTCAAGAGGTCTGTTGTGCTTGGGCTATTTTTGGGTGCACGCCGAGACCTTTGAACAAGAAGTGGTAGGTGCAGTTACACATGGCTTGTGATAAGTTCAAGGCTGGCAGTCTGTAACTGGTCCCAAAGGAAAGGGAGGTGTTCCAAAAGTGGGTAACTTCTGCCTGCTGTGCAAACTGGTAATGGGGAATTTCCACTGAAAAAAGCAAAACCGAGACCTCACGGAGCTGGCAGGAGGTGCCGGTCCATAGGACTCTGCTCCTGTTACAGAAGGTTTGTTTGTAGATGTGCTTGCATTGCAAAACCTTGCCACGGGCGCAGTGACAGAGGGAGAGCGTTCCAGTGGCCAGCAGAATGAGATTTCAACCTGCGCCATTCTTGCCAGTGGTTAAATTTACTGATGATTTCTGTTGGTATTTGCACAGGGGGAACACTGCAGTAAGGGTAGGCCATAAAGCCCTGCATTTGGGACCTGGGAGTCCCAAATACAATTTGCCCAAGGAAAATGGCAATTTTGCAGCTGCACAATTGACTCTGGGTGTAAGTAGAGCAGTGGTGATGCCTCGTCTGGACTCATCTTTGGGGCTCAGTGCAGTAACATCATGGATGCAAAACAGGAGAGTTGGTTCTTCAGGGGGATGAATGAAGAGAAGGAGATGCTTGTTTCCTCTCAAACAACTCATAGAGATGTGCAAATACTTCTAGTTCACCCAGGAGGACCAAGGAAGGGCAATGCCACAGTGAGAGTGTGAGCTCCTGAATGAGCTCGCACCAGAAGGATCAGCACAGAAAGGATCACAGTAGGATGCAACTATAAAATCAGCTGGGAAACTTACCTGTCCAGGAATGGGGTATACATTTGGAGCATTATGAAATCTGTCTTTGGAATACATGGTGAAAAAGCATGGAATTGAAGGGGAAATGTGGCGTAAAAGTTATAGTGCGTGGAAACAACATGTAGAGCACATTGTTAGATGATGTGTGGAGCAGGAAGTTCTGAGATTAAAACTGGGAAATGTTTTAAACCACCCTGTGTTTCTGTACATTTCCAACAAGCCTTAGCTAAACTAAGGGGAGAATCAAATATTGGTTAAGAACGGGGAAGGATGCAGAAGATGTGTGTAGGAGACGAATGCCCCTGTTGCAAACAACGGTCCCACAGAAACACAGAGACACGCCATGAAACAGCGTCTGACAGACTCGTTCCTTTGGGCTGCATTGCCTGCTGTCCTTGGGTTTCTGGCTGAAGCAGATTCTGGGAGCTGCAGACTGTTTCCCAAAATGCCCTGGAGCCTGTCTGTTGGGACACCAGTGCCAGATGCCCAAGTGAGAGATGCCCTCTCCCTCCAAGTCCTAGGAGGTATGGGAGGATTGCACAAAGCTCAAGGGAGAAACGCTGAATCCAGGACATTTCAGCGGATCTGTGAGGTGGTTGGGATCCCTAAAACATCTCCATGTGACCACAGCCTCAAGGGTTGGTGGGATGGATTGTTTTTTTTCACAGGCTCTTCCAGTCAACTGGCTTGCTCCTCAGAACTGCATCAAGTGGTAACACCCAGCATATTCCGGTCCTTTGGAAGGCCCCAGGAGTAGCAAAACACTTCCTCACCATTTTGGTGAAAACCTAAGGACTTCTGCATGCCTTTTTATGGGCTTTTGGGAGAAGAACAAAGAGTTTTGGATCATGCATAGAAGCACATGTTCTTTTTTTTTTTTTAATTAAGTGGAAATCTGGGATATTTTACAGTCTTAGAAAAAACAGAGGGAGTCTTAAAAAGGACAAACCTAGAGCAACACTGTCAGACTTGCTGTATAAGGGCATATGGCACTGACCTGGATATTTATGGTGGTATACAGAGTACGGGGGGGGGTCCCATGCTATCACAAGGTCTGTTAGAAAATGTACTAGGAGAAAAAAAACATATTGGGAAAACAAAACTTCGGGGTTTCACTCTTCCTCTGATTTTCCTTCACTGCAAATGTGGTTGTGGGAAGCCAAGGCTGGAGAAGCTGAAGCACAAAATCCCCTTCTTCCCCCAAACTCCAAAGGTGCAGAGGTTTGGAGGCTGGCTGCAGGCACACTGAATGCACCCTGAGACACTCTGGGAGTGGCTCTGAAAGGGAATCAAGGATCAGAAAGCTACCAGAAAGGGGAGTACAAATGTTTTGGATTAGTGATAGGAAAATACCTTGCTGGAGCATAATGTGTAATTACGGGCAAGTAAGAATGTGTCATTCATCGCTTCTTAAATTATTTTCCCTGGTTCTCTGTGTGGTGGGTTTATTAGAGCCTTGTCATTTTGAGCTCCTTCAGGGTAAAGGAGGTGGCTGAGAGGTCAAGAGTGGGAGGGAGGCCAAGCCCTCCTAAATCTGAGGGTGCAGAACAGGCAGGACAGTCTCCCTCCTCTATGAAACAGAAACCACCCCATTCCAGGCTCTTGGCTGCAGACAGGTAAATGCTGAGAAGATGAGAAAGATGGCAGAGAAAAAACCCCATGTGTATTTTTGGGTACAGATATTACCTGGCTCTGAGCAAAGACCCAGTCTCCTGTTGTGTAATTCCCCATGTTCTGACCTGGAAGTGTTGACCTTTTCAGCTCGAAGGACAGGAGGAGAAATCAGGGAATCTCTTGGTGACTTGTCTGCTTCGATCACCACCCCAGATCTGCCTGAGGTGTTCAGGGAAGGAGAAACCCTCTGCATTGTGTAAACAAACAAACAGCACTGGACAGGCAAGCCCAACTGTTCCCTGCTGACCTCAGGTAGGCACAACTGCAGTCCAGCCCCAGAAGACAAGCAGGACAGTGCAGAACTCGGCACAGACACTCAAGGGAAAGGACAGGCCTGTGTGATGATCACTAAAATCCCGTTGTCCCAGGGGGAGGATAAGACAGCCCTTAGACCCATCCTAGCTTGCGGGAGGTATCCAGGATACCTCTGGACCTTGCACCAGCTGGGAAATACCCCTCCACCATTGTGCCTGAATTCCCTGCTCTTTCCGGAGTGGCCTTTGCTCCCAGACCAGATGGCAGGCATGGTCACCTGTGCTGGCAGCGCTCTCCAAGATGTTCAGTGCCACCAGGAGCTACCCCGTGCTGTGTGGGGCTCTGCAGCCCTTGCAAATGCTGCTTGCAGGGATCACTTGCTCGGGGTGTCGTTCACCCCCTCTGTGTTTCCCCACGCCCTGCACAGCTCCTGGCTGTACGTGAGCAGTGGCAGTGCCATGCTTGGCAAGCTTCCCTCCTTCACAGGGATATCCTCCTCCCTTCGGGCGAGCAGGTTTCCAGACAGCTGCCTTTTATGAGGACGGCTTTCAGGAAGGCTCTGAAAAAAACAGGCTCATTTAACTCGTGTCCCGGTCCTGTCCTCTGTGTCCTGCTGGGGAGGTATTGCGTGACCCCCTTCAAGCTGCCAGCAGCCAGGCTTTCAACGTGGCAAGGGGCCGGGCTGTGTCTGGGCAAATGTTTTCTTTCTGTGGTCAGAAAGCAGGGCTGGGCAGAGGCGCCGTGCCCGAGGCACATCCTGACAATGAGCCCCTGCCCACCCAGGCCACGCTGGGTCCTGCTCTCCCACGTTGATGGCAGAGACAGCCAGGGTGGCAGTGACCTTGGCTCTTCCCCTGGCATGGTGCTTTTCCCTCAGGAGCATCAGGGATCCTCATTCTCGTGGAGAGGAACGGGGGATGCCAAAGCAAGAGCCAGGGGTGCGTCACGGGATGGGGACAGGCTTGTGCCACCCGCACAGCCCACCTGTGAGACACGCTGGCATCTGCTGCCTCCGATGGCTCAGCGTTGGTGCCCAGCCTGTGCATCCCAGCAGGACCACTGGGGACCTCTGCTCGCAGGCATTGCTGTTGTGTAATTCCTCCCCACCACGACCACACATACCCCCTTCACAGCTGTGAAGCTCCAAGTTGTATCTTCACAAAAGCACTTTGCATCCCAGGACCCAAACCTGCCGTGCCTGCTGGTGGCCTTGGCAAAGAGCAGGGAATTAAATCACCAAACCCAAGGCTGCAGCCTGTTCCCATTTAGACTCCTGGATTTATGTCAGAGGTGGAAAAGGTCCGTGGTTTGGAAAGGGTTGGCATTCTGTTTTATTGCCCTTTATTTCCTTTACTGTCCTGAACAAGGTATGAGGAGGAAGCAATCGCTGGAGGGGTGCAGGGCTCATGGAGATGAGCAGCTGAGGTGTGACGCCCAAGGCAGGGTAAGCAGTGGGTGATGCTCATCCCAGAGCAGGATGGGCAGCAGGTCCCCACAGGTCCACTCTGCTGTGAGGAGAAGAAGCCATGCAGCCATTTTACTCCTTTCTTTGGACTTCACTCTGTGACTTTTCTAAAACAGCCATGGCCAAAGTTCAGCCTGTGGAGCTCTGCTCAGTGGTCCAGGCCTTTGCGAGGAGGTCTCTTCCAGTCCAGGCTATTCTATGATGCTCTGATTCCCCAGCCCCCACAAACCTAATGGTTAAGAAGACTAAAAAGCTTAGATTGTTGTTGGTTTTTTTTAAATTACTTTCCCATTGTGCAGATTAGCATTATCGTTCATGTTGTATATTTCATTTTAAACACCTTTTCTTGGTGTAGCCAGAGTCATTTAGAGGAGTTTCCTGAGGCACCTGTACACTGGGGGGCCCTTGGGGTTTTGGCTGTCCCATAACAGTAGCTCTGTAGGAGCAGGACAGGAGCTGAGCACCAGCACCAGTGTAATGGCAAGTGCCTGCAGCAGGACACTATGTCTGCTTTAAGTCTTCACCCTCTGTGAGGACAGTCCACCCATTCCCAGAAACATCACCCTCAAGAGCTGTTTTTTCAGTCTTCTTTCTGAGGTTGTCCCCTGGAAGAGTGTCCTCAAAGCACTTGGGTGGTTGGCAAGGTGGCAAAGTCCATGCTGGCACCAGCACCAGCACCAGCATCCATGCCAGAATCAGGCAAATTTCACATCTGTCTCTTCATGCCTGTAGGATTCAGGCCAGATGAGAGAAGAAGCAGAGACTTTCTCTGGCACCAGAGGAAAAGGACCCTTAGGTGCCGCGTTGGTGTCCACCACCCTGCTTACGTCTGGCAGTGAAACACTGGCAATGTGAGAGCTGGTGGCAGTTTCCAGCCTGGTCCTGCATGCAGCACGCTGCCTTAGGGATCTATAATCAAAGTTTTGATTATTAGTGGAACACTGGTCATAAAGAGGAAATAAAGCGAAATAAAATGGAAGTGCAGCTATCAGCTTCCCTTGAGTTTAACTTGATCTATTTTAATTTAAATGGAAAACATCACATAAGTTATCTATAACACTTTAAAGCACTAGTCAGGAACATATTGCCAACGCTAGACAGTGGCACGTTTTAGCAGCAGCGTGATGGGCATAAAGTTCATTAATGCACCAAAGCTCTGTGGGGAAAATCATTTGGGCCTTGTCAAGCCAGAGCAGAGCTAGGGGCAGGAAGAAATGCACGCTGCCTGGTGTGGCGTTTTGTCATGTACCTTGGCATCTTTTTATCTCCTTCTGAAAGTTCTGAGCAGCAAGAATAGAAAACATCCAGCCCGGAGGGGCTGTGAGGCAATTCTGTGCACATGAAGTGTTTCAAAAGCCCCGGGAGCCTTGCCCAGCCATCATACGGTGACCTCGGGCAGGGAGGGGGTGGATGTGGCCAGCTCCCAATGTCCCGTTGTCCGAATGACCAGAGGAGCTTTGCTCGAGTGCATCGTGTGCCACGCATCCTGAGGGCAAAAACTCTCATCCCCGTGGGCTTCTCCAAGGTTGTTTTTACCTTCATGACAGATTGCAAGTGGAATAACATTCCCCTTCCCTCCGAGACGAGGGTTTGAGGGGTGCATGAGTTCATGCCTCTGGGAATGCCCCGTCACGTGGAGCTGGTGGCCAGCTGCCATGGAGCATCCCGACGTCCTCGTGCCCTGACTCTGGGTAGACAATCCTCCTCTGGCTCCCGGCAGCACACTCCAACTCCCACTCCACGTGGAGAGCGCCGAGGACGGCGTTGGAGAGCACCATCCGACCACCTGGCACCCGTCTCAAAGGCAGGTGCGCGGCGTGATTCCCACTCCAGGCAGCTGCAGGACGGCGCCTCTTCCCTCTGGAGGGGGAAGCTCGCGCGCGGGGCAGGAAGCCACCGTGGAACAGCCAGCTCAGGAAGGGGCCAGGGCCAAGATTTTTGTTTTTAACCTGTTTCTTGTTTATTTAAGCCTTTGAGGAAGGCGAATAAAAGCAGCCACTGACAGAGGTGGGCTGTGTCGCAACCGGCTGGGCGACGGTGGTGGTGGTGAAGGCAGCCCGTGCGGTGGCACAGACCTCTTCTCTGGTCATTTGTCAGCCTCACAGACACACCAGCGTCTTGCACAGCAGCCAGGGCGCTCAGAGGGGGTATCCTGGCCACGGCCATACCAAGCCAGCAGCATCCATCTAGCTGCAGGAGAGTTGTGCTGCCTGCCAGGCAACAATTCAGGATCAGTGCTCTGAAGTTGCCTCTATTGAAGGAGGAATTAGAGGCAGGGATATTTTGGCCCTGGCTGTTTTGTGCAGAACAGGCAAAAGTAACTTGTTCCCCTTTGCAGAGAGGCATCAGTCCCAGATGGGTTTGCCCCTGTGGCTGATGGAGCCCTCTCCTCTGCCTCCTGCTCCTGCTGCCTCCTGCCCTGGGAATGAATGAAGGCAGGCCAGTCTTCCAGCCTTTCTGTCTCCGTGCACAGCACCAGGGGATGTACCACCGTCACGGATTTGATGCTGCAATGTGGGATGGCAGCAGATTTGCCATGGTCAGCCAGCTTTTGTTGCTGTTCACATTTCCCTTGCGTTGCTCACGCTGCCCACCGCGGGCTCCGGGTTTTGCTGAGGGCAAATTCATACTCCATCACAGCAACACTTACCAGTGAGACCAGTGGCCCGGATATGGGCTGTGGGGGAATGTCTGCCTCCTCTCCCCAGTCTTAACCCCTGGATGTGATCCCACAGTGTGCTGTTTTGGGGAAACACTGGTTTGGGGACGCCCAGCTGCTCCCACAGGTGCTACAGGAGGTCCCACCTGGATGGAACTGGCAGCTGGACCCGGGACTGGGCTCACTGGGCTGGAGTTTGGGCCACAATGTGACTTCAGAGCTGGGAGACAAACACACAGTTTCCCATTGCAGAAAATGAACCTTAGGTAAGGGTATCCTTCTAGGTTGTTTTTAAATGGCAGAGATTTGTTGCCTGTTTGAAGTCATCTGGATTTTTAAGAAAGTAAATAAGATATAAATATTGGGTTAGATCAGCGTGGGGAGGGTCTGACTGGGGCCTGGAGTCCAAGTACAGTGCATGGAATAAAGTGAAAGCACCATGAGTTTGGATCCTCTAACTTTCCTCAGTAGCAGTTACCTTCTCCTGCTAATTTATTTTAAAAGGACCCATAAGACACCCATGGTTTAACCCACGTGGGCCTGTGCATTTCAAAGATGACTTTCTGAAATGCCCCATGCCCCTAAGAAAATAGGGAGACATACAATAGTCTATTTGTAATTCTCTTTCCAAGTTTGCTTAAAAAGTAAATGAAGCCATTACAAAAATACAGCTGACCAAAAAAAAGAAAAAAAAACCTAAAAAAAACCCACCCAACCCTGCTCTGGCCAGTCATTTCAGGCTAAGCTAATGCAATTATCATTCTTATCCATATTGTCATGCAGTTAGTCCCGCTGAGCCCAGCACTCGACTGTCCTGATTTTTCATCATAAATTCTCTTTGTTCCTCTTCAAGTATTACTCCTGATTAAGGTCTGTGATTTGAGAAACTTAATGTCAGATTTTAAAGTGACAGCTGATTTTTCTTTTAGCAAGTTTGTTTTGTATGGATAAGCTTTTACGTTGCATTGACATATTTTTGACTCCTTTTTACTTTTCAGTTCCCTTTGTAGATACTCTTCTTAATGTCTCTGAAAAGTCTGCTCGGCTTGCGCTCTCAGAGAGGGTAATAAACCCTCTTGCAGGTGTCATTGTGCAGGGGAGAAGATGTGAAATGGAAGTAGGCACCAGGAATGCAAATTCCCGCTGCAATTTGGGTCACATGTCCAAAGGGAATTATAATTCCTCACATGCTTTCTCACGCAGCAGGACACAGGAGCAGAGGGAGCGCTGCCTTGCACGGGGCTCTCAGCTCGTCTGCTCTGCTGTCTTCTCCCTGAAGGTGCCCAATTGCCAAGTCCTGTAAACCCAGAATAAGAAATGCCAGAATGGGCAATCCTAACTTAAAGGACACTATTTTCCTAACCCTAGGCATATATCACTCAGCCTGTCCCCTGGAGAGCTCTGGTTTATATTCCTTCTGCTTGATTGTCTCAAATGAGGTAACCCTGATGTCTACAACCTTTATAAATGCCCATGGGTTTTTTTCAGACCTACTGAGTTCTGCATCTTGGCAATCTCCAGTGGCAGTGAATCCCCATCCTCCAATGCACTGCTGAACACATCTTCATTCCTCCTGCCATTCACTGCTTATTTTTTGAAATCAAACCATGCATTCCCATTCCCTTTCCCACAATAACCTGGACTTTATTCCACCAACCTCCCTCGGGCTTTGCTCTCTGGATCAGTCCATTGGTACTGCCTTTATTGATATTCTCTTCCACCCCATGATCCACCTTTGCACAAGAGCTTTCCTGTCATCTTGAGCAGGAATTTCTTTGACCCTTGAGGCGCAAAAATGCCTTCCCTCCTGGGCATCCCTCTCCCACCCTTCCTGGTCCTCACCAGGACTGCAGATGTGGTATGGATTGTTTTGAGGTCTGGGCACAGGCAGTCACACTATAGATACAACCCTGCTGAAATCAGGAGCTGTCTCAGCCAAGTTACTAATAAGACTTGCTCTGTTACCCTGACCCAGGCCAACACCCACAGCAGGGACATCAACCAGCTCCTTCCTGCAGCTTCTATTTCACCCTGACAAGGCCAGACATCCCCCCTCCCCTTCCCTGTGCCACAGAGGCCATTGACCTGCCCGTGCCAGCACTGCTGACACAGATGCACGAGGCCTTGCTTGCACCAGAGACCTCATTTTGAAGTAGGAAAATGTATCTTGATAATCCCTAGTTGGGATCCACAGTGCTGGCAGCAGCCAGTTTGCTCTGAGCTGTATTGGCTGATAGAATAGGTGTAAAAAGAGTAGGAGAGGGATTTTAGGAGCTATTACAACTAACAGAGCAACAGAAAAAAAATTAGTCTAGCACAGACATGGCATTCACAGAGCACATGAGAAGCAATGGGACTGAAGATTCAGATGGCAGCATCCTTTTGGAAGTACCTGTGAGAGCACTTCAAGTGTCCCCAGATGAGCTTTGGGCTGTGTCTGCCCAGGGGAGAACTCTGGGCCCCAAACATCATGTCAAACTAGCAGGGAGCTGCCAGAAAACCCCACTGTCACTGCAGAAGAGACCCTTTGGTTACCCATTTAAGCTGCTTAGGGATGCATGAGGCTGTTTTTCCTTTCGCCGTGCATTTTAAGCTCAAGGTTTGATGCTCTGGGAGCAGGGGATGTCCAAGGGCAGGGCTCCCCATGACTGTGCCCATGTAAAGTGGCCTGTGCAGGCAGGAGGTGGGTGACAGTCACAGATACCACTGACATCATTTCAAGGCTGGGTGAACACACTGCAGCTGGAAAAATACTAAAAAATGGCATTTATACACCTTGTCCAGTCAACTGCGCCATAGGCAGTGCTGGTAGGGATGTTTGCTTCTCAAGTTATTCGAGACATCCCCTTATACAACCTCATTTTCAGTCAGCTAAAGCTTTGCCAGACATTTTGAGGTGACTTTTTCCATGCTCGATGCCTGCCTCTGACATCTTTGAGGGAAAGATCCAGCCAAACGGGCTCACCCAACTCCTGGCACCAAGCACGAGGCGAGGGCAGAAGAAGTTGTTTCACACCACATGAAGTGCTTCTGGTGACCTTTCCGCTGAATGGCTCAAACTTTTGAAGTTTGAATTTTGGCAAGAGGGCCTGGTGTGGTGTCAAGGGTTTGCTGTGGGTCTTTCCATCCCTTCCCACCATGAAGCACATCCCTGCTGCTGCCAGTGCTCGTGCTGTCTGAGGTGTCTGCCCTGGTGCCTCTCGGTTTCACAGCCCTGCTGATGAGCCGTGGGGATCTCACTGTGGTGTGACAACGTGGGATTTCTGCCTTTTTGTGGCTTGAAAAACCACATCCAGAAAGTTGTGCTAGAAATTGTTACAGCCGTACAGTGAAATACTGAGAGATTTAGAAGTGCTGGGTTTGAACCAACCCCTGCAAATTCAATTCTCTTTCCAAGGCAGATTTAAAAGATGCATCTATTGCTACTTTCTTCCTCCTGCACACCTGGCCTTCCCATCTGAGGTTTCCCATGGTTTTAGTTACGGTGTATTGATAACCCCCAACCTTTCGCTGCTTTTTTCAACGTACCTTGAACTGGAAGTGCTTGAAACCAGTTGGGATCTCACAAATGCTACTGTTGCTGTGTATCCTGCTCTCTTGTGCAGCAGTGACATGAGGAGATGGTTAGGACAGAAGCCCACCATTTGCCACCAGCTCACCAACTTCTGTCTGAGTGTCCCTGGGCTCGCAGTGGTGTGGTCCAGCCCCGTGAGACCCTGAGTCATGGGATGGTCGGTGGGTTTTCAGCCACATGGACAGACCCCATCATAATTGTCTCTCTCTCTCTCATCTGATTGTTGTCTGTACCAGCACCCTTGTGAACTGATATTTATGGAAGTTATAGTAACGGTGCTACATGAGCAGGCAACTGAGGTTTCTGTTTCCCCCAGTGCAGTGTTTCTAATATACTGCTATCAATTCCTCCACAAGCAGAGGAATTAAAGGCATGAATGACCTTATTGTAAAGGCACTTGCCTGGGCTTAGAAGGTGGGAAGACAACTTCTTCCCGAGGGACGAGTCCACAACTGTAGAACAAGATTTTCTGGAATTAAGGACCATTACCAAATATTGAGAAAACCCATGGATGCAGTGAGCCAGGATAAGCTAACTGGGATAGTCATGGGCCCTGTTTTAATGCAAATCCTAAGTAATGGATAATAAGAATTAATATTAAGAAACACATAGAATCTCTGGCAGGAGGCAGGGACACAACAGGACAGTTGCAACTCCATCTTTGACTGTACCGTGTCTGTTAGAAGACTTTGCTTTCAGCCTTGTTCTGTTAATACAATTCTCCTTTTATTTAATGCACAATCCCACGGGTCTCGCAGTTATAACCTGTAAATTCCCAAGGGATTTGTGTGCAGGTGAGGAGCTTAACTGTCTTAGGTGCAGCAAATTTTGTGGGTAATACTACTGCAGAGTGAGCAGCATTTGCAGCTAATTAAAACTCTACGCTTTAAAATAATTTTTGCTAATTACCAATCTTCAGAAGCATTATTTTAACCACAATTTCCGTGTTCCATGAGGATTTGAACTCTGTTAATTTCCCGCTGACTCTCTTGGCACCATTTAGAATATCAAGATGACCATGAAATTAAAAAACCTTTGCCATTTTATTTCTCTAGGAATTAATGCTAGAAGTAACAGGGAAAAGTTTTCCTGTGGGGGGGAAAAAAAAAAAAGAGGATTAATTTCAGGACCTTTCCTCTTTTTTTCCCCCCAAAAGGTGATTATGTTATAGAGCTGACAGGCCCAGAGAACACAGGAGTTACTCTGGGCACCAGCTGTGTCTGCCCTGCCAGAAGGAGGATGCACAGGGCCACGTTTCCCTTGCAAACAGCACTGTTGTCCCATAAGGCTGGGCAGCAAGCTAAGTGCTAATTAGCATTCTCTTGCCCTCAGAATGAGTCAGTATCTGTCAAAATCAGTAGCCTGGTTTTCTAATTCCCACTCTGGGCACTGGCCACTGAAATGCAGCTTCTACCCCTGTGCAACGTCAGACTTTGAACCAATGTCAGAATGAGCTCTGGACATCCAGTATGTTGTTCCCAGGCTCCTGCTCTGCTTAACAAACTTTACTGCTTGCCCCTGCTAGGCTGAAATGTCCTTTAAAATGCTGAACAAGAGATTGAGAATGTGAGACTTCTCTTTGGAATAAGGCAGAGTGGATTTGCAGCATCCTCACATCGCCACAGCAAAAAATCCAAACACACAAATAACATCACTGTGTGAATTTGCCAGAAAAAATGGCTCAGTTATTTAGCAATGAAATCTCCAAATCAGCCTCCGACAGTCACTCTGAAAAACGATGTAAACATTCAACACAAGAACAATCAAAAATACATCAGTTGTTATTTCTTTCTTACTGAAAGGGAAGACTCACATCCTTGCACTGAACGCATGTCTACACAGATCAATGTCAGCTCTTATTCATTTGCTACTTCTAACTATCTGCATTTATTCCTGTTCCTTGGGCCTTAGTCAGCTTGCCACCGTGATCGCTTCGTTCCGCATGCTCTGATTAAAGTGCATTCTGGGTCTTCCTCTGGAGCATGGGGCAGCTCGTTCTCTGGTCCTCTGTTGTGCATCCAGCATCCTTTGCTGCCCCTGCACAGCCCTCCCTGGCAGCCTCCCTGTCTCTCTCTCTTTGGAAAAAGAGGATATCCATTTGAGTTATCCCCCTGGCTCCACCACTGGATTGCTTGTGGACCCTGTGTGCATCATGGGACACATTGTGTAGCCTTTCCTTGCCTGTGACAGCCATGAAGCCACATCAATCCTGGCAGGATTCATTCCCAGCAAGGACTTGTTCTGTGTTTACTTCCCCCACTTTGTAAACTGAGCATCATAATACTTGCCTAGATCAAAGGGGTTATGGGGAGAATTAAATAATTAATGCATGTAAAGCACTTTGAAAGATGAAAGATGATATATAAGTACAAAGTATTAACTACAAAAAAAAAAAAAAAAAAAAAAGAAATCCAAACCCAAACTGGTTACTGCTGTAAGTCCTTAGTTTATTCTGTAAGAAATGTGTGAAATCAGAATAATCGCCACTAACGAATTAGGAGTCAGGTCATGCCAAGCCCTAACACAGCCAGTCGGGGGACTGAGAGCCTTGTCTTCTCCTGTGGCTGAGTTAGGGCATCTATATGAGCAAGAAGGCACCAAAAGCGTGCCCACAATGGGGGTTTGGAAGGGAAGGCACTTCCTGCAACACCAAATCATCTCAAGCAACCATGTGAACTGGTGCAATTCAAAAATTGATGCCACAGTGCCTTACAACAAGCTGCTTCTTGCAGTTCCCCGGTCTCACTGCTCCAATGGTTAGAAACCTTCCTCTGGTCTCCTCAGGCTGAATGCACTCATGGCCATTTGTATCCATTTGTTCTCGTGCCAACATTGTTTTAGGTTTAACACAAGATATTTATAGACCAATCGTGTCCTCTCTAACCTTTAATGTTGTTGGGCTGAACGAGGCAATCCCTTCCAGTTTCCTGTTGTTATGCAGGGTCTCCAGCCCCCTCCAAGCACCCTACCAACACTTAGTTACGCCTGGTCCTGTCGCAATCCATCTTTCTCTAACAGAGATGAATAAAGCCGCGTGCAGCCTCCTCACGGGGTCCACCAGCACTTGTTCTCCATCACTAATACTTTTCAGGCCCATGTGGGAAATACTTGGTACAGCCTTGCCCACATTTACCTTGCCCCATTTCATCGTAATCTTATGACCAGCCACAGCGCTTGAGGCTTTTTATTTTCCCAGAGAAACCCTGATGCTTCAGCCTTATGTGCCAAACCTTAACGTTTGGCACAACTGAATTTCATCTTATTCCCATTGTTCCCATCCTCAAGGTCACACAGTTCTTCCTGTTTGATAGGCTGGGGCCTCTGGTGTATTGACAAGCGCTTGCATGTCTGTGTCATCAGGAAATTTCACGATGCACTCCTCCCTCCTTTGTGTGACAGGCAAATGCTAACTCAAAGCAGTCCCCAGGCAGCCCTCAGACAAATCACTAGCTGCTTTCAGCACATCTCGCTTTCCTCTCCCACCCTGCCGTGTCTCACCTATCTTGCAGAGATGGAAGAGGTTCTTCCAGAGGGGAAGATGATGCAAGTCCATAGGGCTTGCTGGACCCAACCAGTGCTTCAAAAGTGGTTGTGTTCCCTTGGGGACATTGCAAAAGAGAGTCAGACAAGTTGCGAAGGACTGACATTTCATAACAATGCTAAGCCAAGAAAATATAATAACTCAGGGTAACTTCGGATGGGAGGGAATATTCTTCAGCATCTGGTGGAGCGCATGCAGCAATTCTGGCAGCGCAGAAAGCCCCATGTCCTCAAGAACCCTTTTACATTAAAGCAGGAAGCCACACTGGTACTGCTGATCAGAGGGAAGCTGAGTCCATGCAGAGGTTGAGTACAGAGACATGGGGTTAGGGAGCTCTTTCAGGGGAGAGATGGGCAGGCACTGAGAGCCCTAAATCTGCTATCACCTAGCTCTAGCCTGAGCCTCAGGCCTCTTGTTTCGCCTCAGAGAAAGACCAGGCACTTTTGGTCATTTATGGAGGTGATTTGTAGATGGTTGACATCAGTGCAGTGGTGCAGGAAGCAAAGGGGTACTGATTCCTGGGAGCAACCAGCTCTTTGTGAGGCAGAAGATTACAGCCCGCCATCTACTCAACAGTGTGGCTGCCGAGGCAGGCTCAGGAGAAGACTGGAAGAAATGAACATCAGTATACTCAGGTCTCCTGTCTCCAGGAGAGATCACGGGGCTCATCTTTGAACCAGCCAGGAGCTGGAGGCAAATGTTGGCCATACCGACATCAGCAACCAACTTCAACTGGGCTGAGGATGGTGGCTTCAGCACTCAGATGCTTCGGGGCTCCAGAGACAACCCTGAGAAAAGCCACCACTTACGGTGGACCCCGGTGGGTGGGAAGTCACGACCGATTGCTTCCAAAGGGCTGACTGCTCCTCAGAAAATTCCAGCTGGTGCCTTCCAGAGGACCCAAGTGTATATTTCAGGCAACTGCAGGGTCTGTGAGTACACCAGACCTCGGAGCACGTCTGGAGCAGTGAATAACACGATGAGACTGCCCAAGCACCAGCCTGAGACCTTGAGCCAGCTGCAGAAACAAAGCCCCGTGTGTCTGTAAATGCCAGAAGGGCCAAGTGAGATACATATGCATATGTTCCACAAAGTTTGCCCTGGATCTTTGGAGAAAGCGCCTTATTAGAGCTACTGGGAGCTCAGAAGCAGTTTTTTTTTTCATGTGCCTCCTGAGAACCAGGCCTTTCTAGTCTCATTGCAAAGCCTTGACTTGCATGGGACGAGCTGTGCACATTTGGCACCCGCTGCTACGATGGAGAGCTCCTTGGCTCCTGTGCCCACTGATCCCTCCGTCCCAGCTGGGAGTCCCACCTTGTGCAGTCAGAACTTGGTTTTTCAACACTGAGCAAAGCCAGAGCTTAGATTTTAAATATCACTTTTCCACCTCGGAGGATTTCTTGCAGTCTGCCCATCTTGCCCTTGTCTGTGGGCTCCTAGCTCTGTGTTTGGGGGTGTGGGGCAGAAGTGGAAGGCTGAACAGTGAGAGCCATGCCTTCCTTTTCTTTTTCTACAGAGGCAGTCAGCATCCCTTCCAACTCAGGACTCCACGATCCTCTCCAGGCCTCATGCAGAACAGTGATAAAATATGACTTCCAGCCCAGAGAACCTTCTGTAAGAGTAGAAGACAAGGCAGAGGCAGCCAGATCATTAGGGACAGCTTAACTACTGTTAAGTTTTATACAGGAGATCCCCATAAATGCCTGGGCCACTCTCTGGATTCAGGGAACCACAGCTGGAGGTGAGGAGTTTCAGGCACAGGACATTTAAGGGAGCTTTAGTAAAAGCAAAGATTTGGGAATTTAAATTGGTGCAGCACAGTCATTTTGGAGGCTGCAAAACACAATTTATTCCCAGTCTGGAAGAGGACCTGCTTTCTTTTCTATGCACAAATTTACTTTGTGGACAGATGTGATGGAGGGAGTAAAGGGGGTTGTTAAATCTGCAGCTTCCAAGTGTGGAGTAACCTGACATAAAACTCCTGTTCTACTTATTTCCACATCTGCCACCCCCTCCAGCTGAAATGAAGTGCTTCATACCTGGCTCTTATCCCTAGTCATGCTAAAAGGGTGCATGGAACACACACAAAGAACACTGTGGTTGGACAGATCCCCGGGAGGTCATCTGGCCCAACCCAATGCTCACAGCAGAGCCTACAGACACACCAAACAACAAGAACTGGCCTCAAAAGAGACTGTCGAAAACAAACCTCACCCCCAGATGACCTGAACTTTAAAAATGGCTGTGGTAGAAGTCAGCCTGGATTGGATGTGTTGGACCTGTTTGTGGTTTGACCTTGTCTTTTATGCAGTTGCGCTTTCAAGAGTTATGTGTTGTTATTATCCCTTGTCAGTGGGCATGAGTTTTTAGAAATCACAGATTGGGTTCAAACCTCTGCTTTCAGGGAGAACCTTTCATTGTTTTCTCTAATGGAGAACCCCTTATTATTAAACAGATCAACCCAGTTTTTGTGCTGACTTTTGGCTCCTTGATGGTGCTTCGTGGTTGCTTCATCTGCGTGTGAGGAGAGGGCGTCAGAAGAAAAAGAAGCAAGGATGAGGCAGGGTCTCAACTTCTCCCCAGCCCAGACTGAGCTGGTATGTGGTGATCCTGCAGCACATTTGGCTCCCTCCTGACTCCAGCTGTGGGCAGCATCTCTGAGGGGGTCAGTGGGCCAGCAGCCTTTTGTGGAGATGCTCCTGGGGTGAAGGGAGCCCAGAGAGTCCTTGGGGCAATGTGGAGAGCCCTCTCCAAGCCTTTGTTCCTTGCTAATTCTGCTGCTCTGGGTTCGTGTGCTGCAACCCCGCGACTGGCACTTGGCCGGGCTGCTGATGCCTCGGAGAAACATCTGTGTAAATGCGATTACACGGGAGCGCGCATCTGTGTGTCTCCTCGAGTTCAGCCATGCCAAACCCGCTTTATTTCCAAGGCAAAAACATGGCAGAGGGGGAAAAAATCTGAGATTTCTGGAGTCCTGGGTGGCGCTGTGTGTCCTCAGCCACAGGAGAAGCAGAAGGAAAGACTGTGTCACTGCAAAGCTGCAGCCCAGCCCTCGCCTTTTCCATGCCTGACGTCGTGTGTGCTGTTGGACTCACTGTCATCGTCACCCTGCTGGCGCTGCCTCTTGGCAAAGGGAGGAAGAAGAGCAGGCAATGTTTTACAGAGGAGGGTATCTGGCCATGGAAAAGCTGTGCAACATGAGTCATTTTGTGCAAAGGGCACGAAGCTACAACTGTGCCACATGAGAGATGGTAGCTGAGCTCGGATCAGAAGACATCCTCATCCGGGGAGGGTATTCAAGCATGTGCTTAATTTAAGAACATACTTAATCAGGGCCTTTGGGCATACAAGGGTACTGATTATTCTTGTGTTACTGGGAAAATCCAAGTGACAGCCAGAAGATGTATTACTCGAGAAAATTTGGTGTTGTTTCAGTGTCCTTGTTTAATCTTTCGATTTCTAAAAAAGTAATTCTTTTAATTTGTTATTGCTCGCCAGTGCTGTGAGTTCCTTCACAGCTGTTTTACACTCGATTGTTAATGCCAAGTGGAATCAGCGAATACAATTTGCTTCTGATAATAATTATGGAAGATCAATCCAGTGGCCATGTCTTTTCTCCATGCCCATTTAACTTTCCAGCATGCGAGAAAGGCATGTTTGACTTTGCAAAGGAAAGTTAGCTACAGTTTAATCATTTAAAATCAACAACATCCCTGTCCCCAATTTTTTTGATTTATTTGACCCTTTATAACTGTGTATTGCTGCACAGATTAGAAATGTCATATATGATGTTAAGTATGCAGGGAGCTTAGCACAGGCAAACGGCAACTAAAATCTTTGGTTTCCTTGGAAAAAACAAGGGGTACAACTACTCCAGACCCCAACAGCTGTGAGAAGGCAAACTCTGCTCTGCACTGATCCTGTTTCTTAGTTTCATACCCAAACCTTTCCTCAATGTACAGAAGGTGTCCCCTGAACTGACCTGGACTTCTCCTGCCCTAAGGACTCTGGGCATCAGCCATACAACTGGAATTTCTGACGGGGCTGCAGGGAGCTGCTTGATTTCCCACCTATACCCTGTAGGAGATCCTCAGCCGACTGACCGTGGGGCATGGCCTCATTTTTGAGAAACTTGCTGTGCAGAAAGATATTTAGAGACATATTTTAAGAGAGATTCTCAGGCCAAGAGGTAAACAAGGGCTGTTATTGGCTGTAAGGTGCTTGTTCATTTTACTGACTTTGGGTTAAATCCTGTTCGTCCTCCTCCTGAAAACAGTGTGACTGTCGGCACGAATAAAGCAGTTAGATTTTGGTCCCTTTTAGAAAAAGGCAGTCATAAATCTTGCTGCCAGCACAAACCCAGGTGCTAAACCAGGGATTTTCCTTGGGGGGAAACCCACAGTAAAGATCTGTGGGATACAACTAAGGGAAATGGACGGGCATAAAGAAAAAGAAAATGTAACTTAATTTAACTCTAACACTTATGATTAAGGTAGTTGTTCAGCTGGGCATCAGTAAAATCAGCTTTGCCACTGCTTCCTTGCCTGGTGATGATGATGCTCATGATTCCTTGGTGACGATCCTTGAACACCACATTCCTCTCAAAGCTGTGGTTAAATATAATTGTATGTGGCTTTGAGAGATGAGATAGACCAGTGAGTGCAAGATATTGTAAGGATATTTTAAAAAGGTGGATGATAGTGACAAAATATCTTGGTGAGAAACTGTGAAAACATGGTACACTAAGCAACATGACTAGAGAAGAAGGGGTTTTTTCCATTTTTTTTTTTTTTTCACCTCTCGTTTCTTTTCCTCTTCCTTTTTTGAACAATGTATCTTAATCTTGCTCTATGGATGTAACACGAGAGTTATGTGCGCAGGAATCATCAGAAACCGCTTTGTTTCTAGCTTTCTTTCATCCGTTCAGTATTATAAATAACCAAAGAGGATATTGCTTAACCCATAAAACAAAGTGACATCATAATTTATTAATACAGAAGACACAGTTCATTGCTGCTAAATGCCATAAAGAGCTGGAAATAGAGTAGTTTCTCAGAAGGCACTGCCAGTGTGTCAGAGGAAAGATTTCCTCAGCGCGTGCAAGATCCTCCCTGAGCACTTCAACATTTTGGTTCATCCCAGCTGAACAGCTCAGCAGTGTTCAAAGGCGGCTTGGCTGGTGGTTTCCCCAGCCTCTGGTGTTCCTTCCCACCTGCCCTGCTCCTCCCAACGCTTTGCCCCTGTCATCTGCTTCAGTGGGAAGGAAAGAAGCAAAAACCCCTAAACAGCCAAAAGGTGGGGGCAGAGCTGGCTGGGTCATTTATGGCACCCATGTTGGTGTTGATGGGACAGCAGCACCAGCCCAGGTGTCCTCACGTCCCTGGGGACACGGAGCTGCATGCACAGAGGAGGAATGTCAGCACTCCACTGGCCCCACTGCTGCTCCTGGCTCCGAGGAGGGCAATACATCAGGCTGTGCAAGCTCGGCCCCAGGCCAGCCAAGCGTTTAAGCACCTGTTTACCCCTAAGCTTTTGAGTAATTCCCGTGGTGTGAGCAAAGCACAGGCACCACGGCAGCCTCCTGCTTCCCACGGCGTTCCCTTGTGTGCACTCGTGCGCCGTGGCTGAACGCATGACTGCCAGCACGGGACTGCTCACCACCCACCTCTGCTTGCTCCTTCCTGTTCACAGACCCAGAACTCAGTGCCTAACTCTGCAGACCCCAGTGCTGCTGGCACCTCCACGGTGCCCCCAGTGAGCACCACCAGGGTCTGAGAGGCTCTGCCAGGGCTCCCAGAGCTGGATTCAGCCCCAGCACGATTTTGGAGTATTTCAGGAAAAAACTCCACCACTTCCCCAGAACACAGAATCACAGGATGTGCTGAGTTGGAAGGGACACACAAGGATCATCCAGTCCAACTGCTGGCCCTGCACAGGCCCATTCCCAAGAGTCCCATTCTGTGCCCCAGAGCATCATCCAAAGGCTCACAGAGCTCTGGCAGCCTTGGTGCTGTGCCCACTGCCCTGGGGAGCCTGGTCAGCACCTGACCACCCTCTGGGGGAAGAACCTTTTCCTAATATCCAACCGAACCCTGCCCTGACACAACTCCAGCCATTCCCTCATGTTCTGTCACTGGTCACCACAAAGAACAGTTCTGTTGGTGAGCTGTCCCCAAACCCCAACAAAGTGCAGCGACCACATGTCCACAATGATGGACATCCCTCTCTTTTTTAGCTGACATAAACAGTCTCCCTGGTATGGATAACTTGCAGCCCTGTGGATGTTCAGCTCCATGCTCCACCACTACCTGCACAGAATCACCAAGTCCTCGCTGCCGTTCCCTGTCTGCCTCATCATGAAACATGCCTCCAAAAAGTGCTTTTGCAACTTTGAGGAAGAGACAGAATTAAGTTCTATGGGGAAATTTAAGTTGGATATTAGAAAGAAATTCTTTACAGAGAGAGTGATCAGGCACTGGAATGCCTGCCCAGAGAGGGGGTGGATTCACCGTCCCTGGAGGTTTTTAAGATGACACTGGGTGTGGCACTGAGTGCCTTGATCTGGGAATCACAGTGGTGTTGGATCAAGGGTTGGACCTGATGACCCAGTTCACCCTATGATTTCATGATTCCTTCTGGCCGCGCAGGACATTAGTTTGAATTTTTATTTGCGTTTATTTCACACTTTCCATACGTACAGCCATCTCCCTCCTGCTGAAGGTGCATCTATTTAATCTGGTTCAGAGGGTGTCTGAAGCGTGCGTGGGGCTGCGTGGGCTCCCCTAGTTCTGCTCTGTCTGCCAGTAAATTCCCTGGGGGAGCCACGGCGTGATGAGCTCCTACCTGCCTGCTCCCTGCACGGCCACTCCACAGCTCCATTTCCCTCCCGTCCACCGTCTGACAACGTGGAATTTGTGCCCGCCGTTTGCCTGGCCGGCTCCTCCACGAGCACGCACACACACACACATAAAAACACACGCATGCACACGCGTGTGCTCATACCTGCGTGGCCGTGGTGCTTCACATGCTCGGCCCGGAGCCCATGGGTTGGCAGTTCGCTACCCCCCTTGAGTCCCCCTCTTCTCTCTGGGCTATATGTGGCATTTTGAAGCTCTGACAGTCTGCTCCAAATGTTTTCCATATTTGTTCAGCCTCCTTGATTCAAATACCAGGAACGACTCAGCCAGCACAAAGCAAAGAGCTTTGGGGGGCCAAAAAAATGAAATAATCCCACCCCCGCCGGCGTGAGCGCACGCACACACACACACACACACACACGCACGCACACGCACACACGCACACGCGTGGCACATGAGATCCTAAAGTTCATCGGCATGGGAAAGAGGGAGAAGAAAGCCCAGCACAGCACGTCCCCGAATAACCAGAGCCAGACAGGCAAGGCATCCGGAGAGGAGAAAAGCACCGACCAGGAGCCCGGGATGAAGAAGAAGAAGCCGAAGAAAGCCAAGGGGGATCCCAAATCTGGCCGGGAGGAGGAATCCCACACTTGTTGTGGCTGCCGTTTCCCGCTGCTCTTGGCTTTGTTGCAGTTGGCGTTAGGCACCTCTGTAACAGTGCTGGGCTTCCTTATGGCAGGCATCAGCTCTTCTCTGCTAGTCAGAGACACTCCATATTGGGCTGGGATAATTGTAAGCATAAAGTCTGTTTCTCCATAAAGTGCCTTTGCCAGCATTAATGCAAGCTGCATGACGCTCCACTTTCGACTAACCCACTGCATGCACCAACACCATTTGAGTTATGCTAACTATAAATATTCCCGGGATTAAATGCCTGGGGTATACTTTCCCAAGGAAACTGCTTCTGCAGAATAACACGATCTTTCGCCTCCCTCCCTGCAATCCCCAGCAGACTTGAAATAAAGTTGCCGTTCACTAGATTGTATGTATTGGCTTGTGCTTTGCGGGGAACTCCTGCCTGGTGACGCTGAAAAAAAAAAGTTAATTACTCCCGCTGCCTTCCCTCTTTCCCCACCAAACAATAACCCCCCAGATTTGGGGATTGAGAGCATAACTCTGGAACTTTTAGCTGGGGCAAGGAGAGAAATGGCTGGCTCTTGAGCTTCCTCACTGTGCTGTGTTGGAGAACTGCTGTGATTTAACCCCTTCCCTGCCCTCTGCTCCTCAATTCTCCCCCACGGGCGGGACAGACTGAATCCAGGTGGGGAGGGGGTGGGTGGTGCCACTTGTGGTGGGGCCCCGCTGGCTGTGGTGTGACCCCACTGGCTGTATGTGCTCGGGGACATGTGGTTCTGCCTCTGGAGAGAGAGAGACGGGGTTGTGGTGATGACGAGCCTGGGATGTACCGTGGATGTGATTTAATACGCGGGGTTTCTTTCCCCTAAGCAGCCGACTTCAGGAAAATATATCCTGAAAATATAACCTGATGTGTTAGCATGCTTCTGGGTGCTGTTAGGCTGTAAGAATTCCCAGCAAATAAATTTGTGTTTAGGTACTTGTAATTCCTCAAAGTGCTGAACGGCCGTGGGAGCATCTCCCGCGAATGTAATTCCTTGCTAGCTGGAGATTACCCCATCACCTGAACTGATTGGGGTTTGCTGTATTAATCCTGCTGGGTGACCCCGCAGGGACTGGAAGGAGCAGGGCCTGAGCTCTCTGAGGAACAGCTCCTCTCAGACTCATCTTGCTCTCCGTGTTTCTCTTCTGATTGAGATGATGTTTTGTGGGGTGAGAGCCTGTCCCTGCTTTCTCCAGGGGTTTGCACAGTTACAAACCAGGGAGGGGATACAGATGGTAGAACAGCAGCACGTGACATGCTCGGTCCTCTTGTTTATTTGGGGGATTCTGGAGGTCACATTATTCCAGGACGCACTAGTAGTATCCCCGGTTAGAAATGGCTTTTTCACTAGAAAAAGCTGGGGAAAGAGTGAGCTGGGCTGAACTAAGGGATATGAGAAAAGCCAAAGAAGCAACCTCTGGCCCATGTGGATGTCCTCAGTGCCCAAGCAGCGTCAATCCGAGACATCCACATATGGCCAGTCTCCCCGGGGGAGGCCTGAAAACCCACCAAAGTCACTGCTTTCTGAAAACAGAACTCTAACCCCTCCTGGTGTGCCAGCAGCTGTGATACTTAGATACCCACACAAGGCAGAGCTGGTTGCTTTCAGAATTTCCCCCCATGAAAATCAGGCACAACTCGCCGTGTGTGTTCCTGCGCCAATCCCCAGCTGGAGGCAAACCCCAGGTCTCAGCCGGGTGGTGGTCGTGTGGTGCACCACCAGCCTGCCAGGAGAACCCCTGGGGGAACCCATCTCCTGGCACTGTGCTGGCTGCAGGCTCAGGGCTTGGTTTGGTTCGTGTTTTGGGGTCACTGCGCCTCCACTTTGAGTCACACGGTGACTCTCACCTTGGGGACTCTGGTGTGATGTTGAGTCACCAGCATAGTCAAGTGTGGTTGGATCCCTCCCCAGCCCAAAACCGGCTTTTGGTGCTCCCCTGTTTGCCCTTCTCTGAGGAGCACATCTCTGAGGAGCAAGAGGCAGGAGGCAAGATGTGGTGCTCCTGTGCTGTGATGTCTCCATGGAGGTTTGGTGCCCACTGGGACGTCAGGTGGAGAAGTCCAGGAGCTGCTGAGCTGGAGTTTTGGGGTGTGTGGGTCACAGGGTGCTGCTGGTGAGCTGTGGTGGGGTGTGTGATGAGGAGTGGCCTCTGGAGAACTGGGGGAAACAGGTCCATGCAGGAGGACCCTTGGCTGGGATCTGTGTGTGGCTGGATGTCCTACAGGCTGGTCCTTGGGCAGCATGGAGGGCATGTAGGTAGGGGTGGATGACCCGTGTGCTGCCCGTGATCAAACCTCATAGCAGAATGTGTCTTCCCAAAACTCATATATTCACACAGAAATGAGCAACAGAGCAGAATGATGTGGTGTAAAACACCAGAGCATATTTGTTTTAGTAGCATCCCACTCAAGTGCTCTTTTTAGAGGACTTGATTAGTATTCAGAATCAAGAACTTAAAAAATCTATTATCGAGACCTTTTTAGCAACATTAGAGATAATGGGTGAAGCTCATTCCTAGTGTTACTCCTTTGGAATTACACCGGGGCGGGATTTGACCCCCCCGTCTGTTAATGCAGGATGACAGAAAAATGAAGGAAAATTGCTAATGTGTTAAATAGACCCTGATTGATTGAAAGCTAATTTTTTTTCTTCTTTATTAGTGGCAAAATGGTGACACCATTCCTTGCAGAAAATCAAGTGCCTCAGTGCATTACCATGAATGAAAAGGAACTTTATTTAGCAGAGCAGCTGGAGTAAAATGCTACTGAGGAAAACCAGGCCAGGCAGTCTGAATTAAATGGGTTCAAAATCTGGCTGTCTCAGGTGGTGATGTTGGATTCACCATCCCGGGGAATAAACTTGGCCGGTGATCTACTGACAGGGAGTCCAGGAGGGCTCCAAGAACACAGGGCTCCCCTCCCAGGGGATCTCTGGAGTCTCCTGAGCTCCTGCAGGAGGGAAGGGTGCAGCTTGCATTGCATCAGAAGCATTTCACCCCAAAACCCAGTTAAGACATACTGGTTTAGTCCAGAACCAGAACTAGTTTAGTCGGAAACCAAAGGAAACGTTTATGGACAGAAACCATGGAACCTACACGATTTACCACTTCTGCTTCAACCTGTTCCCCGTGAAACTCCTCTGCCCCAAATCAATGCAATTAAAATCAGCCGGGGTGGCATTTTTTGCACTTCCCTGTAGCCATTTACAACAAAGGTGCCCAGGTCTGATGCAGTTGCTCAGCTCCTCCATGAGGCCTGTTCTGATGCCAAAACTGTAGGCTGGACTGCCCTGGCAGTCCCTTCCTTCTTGCTGTGCTGCAGGATCTTGGACAAACCCTTCACAAACCAACCCATGAGTGCAGGGATTTAATTTTTATTTTTTTTTTGCCCTGTTTCTTGCCACTGACTTGCTGCACAGCTTTGGGCAAGTTACTTAACCTTGCACAGACTTTGCTATTTCCCCTGCAAAGTGGGGTTAATAGTGGCCATCCGTCACCCCTTGCTTTGAGATCCTGGGATGAAAAGTCTTGCAGAAACAGTGGATATTAATGGTATCCTTCTCATTCTTTTTCATTAGCTCGTGGCCTTTTGACACCCAGAAGAAGAAACGATGTATTTCTCCTTGAAAAATCTGCTCTTAGATTATTTCCACTGTGATCAAAAGTGGAGAGTATCAGAGTTTTCACGGGCAAGCTCCTTTCAGCCCCGTTTTGTGGGCTCAGGCAGTTAAGAAAGTTACAGAAGTGTTCATCAGAAACGATTATCCAAGGTGTTTATCCTTTCCGTCAGAAAGTTATTTTAAATATATGCATATATAGAGAGAGATGTATAGTTGTTCATATAATTTTAAAAACATATACAAAAAATCTGTTTCTTAAGTAGCAGCTGTGGCTCCAGATGTCACTGATGGCACTGATCTGCCATGGGCTGAGTCCCCAGCCCAGGAGCTCTGATGCTTTCCCCTGCTCTGGCCCTTTTCCATCTCCCCACGTATTTCCCCAGGCCAGAGGGGCCCTAAACTTTACCCCAGGGGTGGACGTGGCTTTTTGCTCTTTGGCATCAGCATTCAAGCATTGACTTCTCTGCCCTGGTGGAGCAAAGCTGATGAGGGGCTTTGTGCTGCAAAAGGCTGGCAGATTTTTACCTGAAAAAGCAATTTAATCAGTCTTCATTTACCTGGAGCCAGAAATGTTTATATCTCTGTAAGTTATTATAATTTATTTTTTTTTTAAAAGAACCTTTAAGAAGGCTTAAGGCAAAACCTTCAGTGAATTCTTTCCTTTGAGAATCTCACAGAGAAGGATAGGTGAGGTGAAGATCCAGTTGTGAGAGACAGTTTGCAGCAGACAAGGAGAGAGAGTGCATTGCATGGCTGGACCAGGGAATGGTGCGAGACATTTGAACTTTGAAATGGTAGAAGACGGCAACAGGGAGAAACCAGGGGTTGGGATTTTCAGCCTGGACACAGATATAATGATGTGTGTAAAAGTGAGGCTTGGAGAATGTCGCTGTGAGACAGATGGTGAAAGGATGAAGTGTTGTATACAGGCACCTGGGAAGGGAGGAAAAAAAAAAAAGGGCTAATACCATGCTATAAAGTGATATAAGTTAGAAACTGGGGGGAAATGTATTCTGATGATTAGCTGGGGTTGGTTGGACCTGTGCTCCTCTTGGGCAGAAGGGATTTGCTGTGCCTGTCAATAATAGGGAAGCGTCCCCAGCTGGAGCAAGAGGCAACTGATCCCTTTCCATATTGATATGGGCGATGACTGACTGTTTAAGCCACCCTGAAATGTGTTCTCTTTTAAAGCCTGAAAGTAGAGAGACATTTTCTTGTTAGCCCTGGCCCCTTGCTGGCTTTTTTTGTTGTTGCTTTTGACACCTTTTCCTGCAGCAATTGTGGAGGTGGCTTTCAGGCAGGCTTAACTTCCTCTACAGCCTTGCTGCGTTTTTAACTTTTACCTGCTATTAGGGAAACCTATTTTTTAATAAAAGGTGACACTTAAAACCTGGTGCCATCAAAGCAGGTAGTGGAAATTACGCTCATTCACGCATCCATTTTTTTGCACAGACTAGTTTGAATTAGCCATGGGCAAACTTCAAAAGGTTTGAGGGTGGACTGCCTTGAAGAAGAGCCCACAAATTTAGGTATTTAATTGAACCTTCTCCAAAGCTTGTGAAACTCTGGATGGTATCCAGTGGGGTATGCTGCCCAAAATATGCAATGGTGAGGATCCCAGGGCTTGTTTAGAGCTGTATATATGTATGTAGCATCAGAGCTGCATTCTTCTGAGCCCTCTGCCTTTAAATCTCACCATCTTCTGAGAGGAACCCTGCACTGGTTAAGTTAAGTCCATGCTTTTGTTTTGATTGGGCACAGGGTGGAAAACTTGGATGGGAAAAAAATGTTGAAATGTTCTGAAAGAATGGTTTGTGATGGTAAATGCATACCTGAGGTCTGGGTGTTACTTGGCCAAGGGCTTGTCTAATCCTGGACTCCTCTGTGGTTTAGCCCCTGGTCTTGCTGCAGACACAAGGGGGTGAAAATCAGAATTCCTGGCTGGACTACACAATCCAGCAATGTGCAAAATGTGCCAAAACCTAGGTGAGATTTGGAATGGTGAACTAGTCAGTTTTCCTCAGCCTGGGTAGCCTCATGACTACAGAGGTGATGGCTTTCCACAGCTCCATGGTCACAGACACTCCTCATACCACAAGTGGTGTTCAAGTAGCACTCTCAACCTTGCTGCACTTCGTGGGCTGGAATTTGTTACTGGCTCTGGGAACTCTGAATTTTTATTTTTTTTTTGTTTGTTTCCTCAGGCGTTTGTTCACCCAGGACTGTATTTCTGATTTAACAGCAATAATGGACTGGAGCTGCAGCTCCTGGCTCTGTAGGCTTTGCTGTGGGAATTAAATCTAGCCTTAGCATAAGTGTTGGGCCATTTTTGCTGCTGAGCAACTGACCCAAACAGCACAGATCATTATGGAAAAGCATCATTTCATTTGATTATGAACGTTCTTGCAGGTTTTTGATGACTTTACGGGATTTAAAAGAAAGTTGTGCCTCTGCCACGGTGTGTTACTGCACGGCTTGAAGTAAAGACATCATTATTTTATTCTGCAGGTAGGGCAGAGATGGACAGTTATTGAGGATTTTATGGGTGTTAAGAGAATGATTTCCTCAATGACGACAGCCCTTGCCTGCAACCACAATATACATGCTTTTCATTATTATTGCAGCTATCATTTCTGGAAGTAATTTATATGCAACCAGACTGTCCTTAAATTGAACAAGAAGTCTATCAGGGGGAAAAAAACCCCCAAAACATTAAGGCACAATACCTTGGCATGGCAGACTGGTTCCTTTCACACGTGGCAGTGAGACCCAGGCTGACCTGAGGCTGATCAAAGCTGGCAGTGAAAGCACCCACTCACATCTCAGTTTCCTCGCAGCTTCCTCAAACCTCCTAAAGCCCTCCTGACCTTCAGTGCTGCCACCTGCAAGGGCCTGTTGCAGATGGCTGGCACCAGAGGTGGTCCAGGTTTACGAGCACAAAGTGACCTGTTCTTTCTTGCATCAAAGCCTGTGTCCTGTGGGAGTGTTAGATCCAGTGGGTAGCCTGGCTTTTCCCGAGGTGTGGATGGGAGCTAAGCCTTGCCGTATCTCATGAAGTGGGTGAGCCACCAAGCCAGAGTGTCACCTTTGAGGGTGAGCCAGAGACTTCAGAGGCGGCTACAAGAGGTCATTCTTTACCCTTGTCCCTACAAACACAAAGACCCACGGTGGCTTGAAGTGAGCAACTATGACTTGTCCATAATGGTATTTTTTCCCCTAGTTCTATTAACAGCAGCTTTCCCCCTGAAATTTGCGTTTACATTCTTTTTAAATTAAACAGGAAGGGTCCCCCTTTTGGGTCTCAGTGATGCTCTGTGGCTTTGCACTGTGTGTATTTGAGAGGTATTGTCCTCCCGTGGGTTTGCTTTCTGTCCCTAGAGGTTGTTCCAGGAGTTCTCGCTGACAAGCCCCCACGTAAAGAGCAGATGAGCTCTCCTGTGTCTGTGTGAGTGTTTGCAGCATCTGCCTCGTGGTGTGGCTCAGACCCAAGATGCTCCTTCGAAGCAGGTTTTTGTCTCCTTCCTTCATTTCTTGGTGGATGTTTCTGACTGTCCTGCTTTACCAGCCCAATGTACCAATGTTTTCAAGATGTTGTGGGTAGGAGGCACTTTGCTACAGAAAACCACCTGTTCTACATTTTGGGCTAAAGACATAGCAATAACAAGAGGAAAAGCAGTTTCACAAGTGTACAAGGGAGAGATGGAGACAGATTAGAGCAATCTGTGGTTTTAGGAATCTGTCAGAACAAAAGCAAACCACATTAATATGTCACTGGACAAAGATAAGGAACGCAGACCACAGTGGAAATCAGTGCCCTGAGTGTTCGTATGTCCCCCAGTTACACAGAATACACAACCACCCTCTTCACTGCCACGCGGTGTCCTTGTGCTGCTGGCAAATCCACCCCTAAATGCAGTTGGGATCTGGTCCCCTTCCTGATGAAATCCATGGGAGCTCTGCCCAGTTCTCATGATAACAGGCTCTTGCCCTCTTTGGGACAGGAGAAACCTGGAAAATTTCTAACCCTGTTTTGATTGCGGGCTAAAAATCAAGAGTTCTTAAGTCACTTTTGAGCCCTGAGGTGTTCCTGCCCCATGGAAGGAATATCTACTGCTTCCCACAAAAAAAAAAAAGAGAATAGTATGAAACATTTTGTACAGCATAAACTTTTAAGTTTTTCAGCCAGCACCAGCAAATAGCTGCTTTCCCCAGATTGTGAGCTGGGGATTTCACAGGGTATGCCTTAAGCAAAATTAAATCTTTACCTTTCCTAAATACTTGTGTATCACATTTGGGTCTTTTTTTTCTAGACCGGGCTTTCCTAAAATTAAATTCTTTCCTTGGATAACCTTTCCTGTCACTACCCATTCAGCAAAGGGTGTGTTAATCCATATGGAAATTCTGAAACAGGATCTTGAAATAAACCTGAGTGAAATTTGCTCAGCACAGAAATGCAGATTTCTAGATTTCTAGCTAACAGTTTGCCAGAGCTGATCTAATTAACTGCAGTCCTGCAGGTCTCGCCGAATCTATTTTATTTGTGTAACAAATGCACATCGATTGGTGGTGAGCATGTGCTGGAACAAGTTCAATTGCATTTTATGTTGCATGCTTAGTCAATAAGGCACAGGAAACGTGGGTTTCACACTGGGAGATTGCAGTGGCTGTTGGGGGACTAGGATGCAGGATTACCTAATGCTGCTCAGCAATCAGCATCAACTGCATCCCTAATAGGCCTGCAGCTGTTTTAGTCACTTAGCGGGTCCTAAAAAAATATTTACCGTGAGGATTTTTATAGTTATTCTGCTGCACTTCGCAGGTATAATTCAAAATGTGTCTATTAATAATGTATAAAATAGAAGCGTAAAGCTGTTTCCTATATAAATACTCCATACTTTGGTTTCCTCTGAGGAGCGAATTTACCTTTAAAGAACTGAAATGTAAAACATATGTGAGTCATAATTCTCAGCAACATTATTTTTTACTGTCGCTTAGAAAAACACCTGACTATGGTTTAAAAAAAAAATATGTTCCTATATTGTAACAAAAGGAATACTTAAACCTTCTGAAATACCCTGGCCAAGACTTGCCAGAATCCTGACCCAGCGTAATCTTTTATAAATACCTCTCTACAAACATGCCTCTTCAAGTATCCCTGAGTAAGTTATTTAAATCCCAGGGGAACTTTAGAAAGCACGTGTGGGAATGGAAATCCCTTTAAAGGACAGCCTTTTGTACGGGAGGCTTTCTGAGGAGGGAGGTCTGATCCTGCCACACCGATAGCTGGCGGGGGTTCTGCGAAAGTCGTACGAGGCAGAGAGAATGTTCTGGAATCAGAGTCTGCCCTCTGGAATAAGAGCAGCTCTGTTGGCCTGGTGTGGTTTAACGGGAGTGGGAGTGGGAGAGGGAACAGCCCCGGGACGTCTCACGGGAGGAACCTGGAGGCAAATCTGGCCCTCGCTCCGTGCACGTGTAAATGCCCACCAGTGGAGCTGAAGCAAAAGCCAATTTGATTTATTGCTCATAGCAAGATCCCTCAGCATCAGGTCCTGCAAATCTTTGGCTCCCGCTTTGACGTGAGAAGCCTCTTTGATTTCTCGTGCGTTTGGGGGATGTGACACTAAGCGAGTGTGTTTAAGCATTATTTATTTTAGTTCTTGCCTCAGGTTCTTTCCTTCAGCCACTGCTGCCACCGGGGGAGTTTATCATTTGGATATTACTGGAGATATGATCTCCTTAAGATTTAAGTGTTATGGGCATGTTAATTGAATTAAAAGATTAATATATAGCGCAAAGGACCAAGGACATAGGCGATTAATCCCAAGAAATAAAACATGGTTGAGTCAGATAGAACCACTACAGGGCAAAAAAAAACCCTGGCACTGAAGGACCTTTGACAAGAAAGGTTGTTTTTTCCCCTGACGACCCTGTCAGCCACAGCTGTCAACAACAAAAAGAAAGAAACAAATAAATTGGAGGCAATGTGTAAGTCACAGGACCGGAATATAAATACACATGTCATGGAAAGGAGTAAATAATACTGATGCTTTCTTTAGAAATGTTCTCAGGCAATACTTCCTATTCACGTCCTACTGAAATGACACAAAATAAAACTTTATGGCGAAAAGTGTTATTAATCACACAGGCTCTTGAGGGAATGGCTCTGTTACTCTTCCCTTGCAGGGCTGCTGGCCTGGGCCTTACACCGGCAATCCAGACACAAAAAGTTGGGTGTTTTGTACATCAGATCATAAAAGGGATGTGTTTAGCTGTTGCTGCCTGCGAGAACAGCTATGCAGTTTTCACTGCTCAAACAGTCCCCAATGGAGCTGGAAATGTGGGTGTGAACGGCACGGGCAGAGAGCAGGTGGGGATGGGGCTGTGACAGAGCCCTGCAGTCCTCCCCTTGCAAAGGTCTGGCCCAAGAGGGCAAACCCCACTGTGCTGGGAAAGCAGAACGCCTCTAATTAATGCCTTCCAGACTCCCAAAGTGAAATGAAGGGGGTGAAAAAAATGTAGACTTCTGCTGTAGTCACTGAGAATTTAATAGCATTTATAACTGAGTTGCTCCTGGCATCACAGGGTCACAGATTCTGCTGAGTTGGAGGGGACCCACAAGGATTGTCGAGTCCAACCCTCAGCCCTGCCCAGGAACATTCCCAAGAGTCACACCCTGTGCTCCAGGGCATCATCCAGATGCTCCCTGAGCTCTGGCAACCTTGGTGCTGTGCCCACTGCCCTGGGGAGCCTGCTCAGTGCCCCACCACCCTCTGGGGGAAGAACCTTTTCCTAATATTCAACCTAAACCTGACACAACTTCAGGCTGCTTTACTGGAGTTGTTAGCACAGTAGGGTTTACCCAGTGTGCCCCCTGTTTTAAAGCAGTGTTAAAAAGCCCACTCATATTCATTGGGCTGATTCCTCAGAGCAGGATCTTCCCTCCTTACCTGGCTGCAAAACACCTTCCCATGAGCATCTGCTCCTGCAAATAAATTCAGAATTAATAATAACGGCAGCTAAATGAATAATAAAGAGCATAAATAGTTTTCCATTACTGTTAACCCTCAGCAATCACTGCCACAGGGCTAAAACACAGTTTGAGATGCCAGGGGAGATAGATGTCTTCTACGTAAGGTGCCCACCCTAGGAGAGAGTGAAAGCCTCTGCTGTAAACTGTGCTATCTCTTAGCCAGCAGCATCTTTGGTTAGTGATTTACAACTTGCCCTGGTGAGAGAAAAACCCTGTCAGCACCCAGAGGTACACAGGATTGTGCTCTTTGGGCTTGCATGCTCAACTTCAGAAGCCTTTTGCTCTTTTTGGATAGTTAGTTGGATGGACAAGAACTCGGCACACATCCTAGAGGCTGTTTCTGGGCTGTGTCTGTGATGGCTTTGCTTCCATGCTGCTGCTTGAGTTATGGCCCTGCAACACAGAAAGGTGTTTTGGCTTGGAAAAAAACCCCACAAACAAACAAAAAAGGGTATTTTTGTGTTTTGTGCCTTTTTTTTTTTTTTTTTTAACCTTGACGCATTTTAAATCTTTTCCCTTGCAGGTCTGTCTGGTGTCCTTAGTGGGATTTGTTATGCTTTGTATTTCGTACCAACCCGACGAGAAGACCTGTGTGCAGTTCACAGTAAAGGTACCTTGACCTTTTTCTGAACGTTTTGGGTTGTTTTTTTTTCCTTATGTCATCAAATATGATCAGAACAGTTGGTACAGGGGATATTTTTAAGGCCACAGGAAACGAAGTGAAAATGCACCTGAAATGCAAGAATAGTTTTCTGTTACTTTCCAGGCAGCCAAGGAAGAAACTGTAACCTGTAATGGGGAAACAAACATTTCAAATCAGAACAGGATACCATTTTATTTGTCATGTCTGAGGAATTTCAAAGAGACCTGGATAGAAAGAGCTAGGGTAATTTGGGAAGTGTTCAGTAAAAGATTAAGAGTCTAAGTAGATTAAGCAGAGATAGCGAGCAGAGTAAAAAAGTAGAGTGACATAAAATGTGTCCACTTCAATCAAGTTTATGTTTCTAATGGGAAAGTATTAGGAAAGCATTAGGACATGCATTTTCCCACAAAGCAAATTCCCATCTGAGCAATGCAAGAGAGGTGCAGAAATTATGCACCACACCCCACCTTTGCCTCCCAAACTGCTTTGCTGACGCTGGTATGGGACTAGGAGAGCAAGGCTGAGAATGCTTGTTTTTAACACCGTCTTTTCTGTACTATTTTTCCTTGTTATTGTAATTTTCAGGGCTCTTAATATTTCGCAGACACATAATAACCGAGAAAAATACCCACGCAAGCAGCACAAAATAACAGTGCTTATTAACTGAGGAAGGCAGAAGGAAACAAAATGCAAGGAGCAGCTTTTGGAATCCTGCCATCCACCCTCCTTTGGAAATTAGACCCCGGTGTGACTTTTGTGACTTTCTCAAGCTTCTCCCGTACTTACATAAAGAAAGGGAGAAGGAGAACAATTGTTCCTGCCCTTTGACTGCCTTTCCATCCTCGCCCCGTCACCTCTACACCCCCAAGCTGAGTGTTAGAGCTGCCCAGGGAGCTGCTGGGCTGGGCGGGGGCTGCCACGCCAGGCTTTTTATTGCTTGCCCTGCAGCGTTAAATTGAACTTGGCATCCAGGCAGGAAGGGAGTCATCCCTCGTGTCGGGCTGGGCTGGGCTGGGCAGCTTGGATGTCTCTGCCACCCTTTGCAACACCACCTACCCTGGCAGTGAGAAATGTGAGACACAAGAAAGGGTTTTAAATTGCTCCTCCCCAGGTGATGGCCAGTGGGTCATTCCTCATCACCTGGCAGAATCGGAGCTAAAATCTCCCTTGGAAGACTTCTGGTTTGGTCAATAGCCCCTCCTCAGCACCCTCCTGTCCAGAATGCCCCTTCCCAGCATCTTCTATTCCATCACTGCCAGGCTGTTCAGCTCTCCTGTCCCATATTCCCTCTGGGAGTTGTTATCCCATGGTGCCTCTCAGGACAAATGGCTTCTGGCTGCAGGGCACGGACATATTTTAACAAAAGCCTCCTCCGGGGTTTTGATCACGCATCTCCAGCATCGCTTTTCAAATCTACGAATGCGAGTTAAAGGTGGTCTCTGAGTTTAGAAAGGAGCATCCTCTGTTCCTCCACAAGGCTGATGGTGCGAGATTACAATCATGAGACAAAGCCAATTGTTCCATGGGTTGTTCTCTCCTACTTCATCCAGCACCAAATTCAGCCCTGTCTGCTCTGATTGTCCTTCTGGGGACTCACTGCTGGTGGCTGGTTCCCACCAAGGCTGCACTCGGCTGCCAAGCATCCTCATCCGAGGAAATCTTAGCTGGGCTTCCCTGGAGGGCAACAAGCACCCCGAGAGCCCTTGCATAGCCCAAGGATCCCTTGGGAAGAGGATCACACAGTGATTTTAGTCAGCCCCCAGGGTGACCCTATGGCCACTGCGAGTGACTCCTTTGGGGTGGCAAACAGGAGGAGACCTGTGCAGTCCTCGGTGCCCTCCTCCCTCCTGACAGCTGCTTCTTTCATTTCACACTTGCGTGAGCCCTGGATCCTGTTAGAGCAGGAGGTGTGAGAACTGTTTTCGGCAGAGGTCCCTTCCTGAGACTGCTGTGGGCACCCACAGCACCCTGTGAGAGAGGGAGACCACCCAGAGGGAGGGTGCATCTGCCCTTCAGCGGGGACAACAGCCACTGCCAGGCTCACACAGGAAAGTCTTGAGACGTGCTGCGGACTCCCCGGGCTGTGTGCTAATATCTGACTGTGGCCCTCACTGTGACATGTCCCACAGTAGCGTGACTCCCTCTCCTCCTGCCCACCCAGCCCCAGCAGCCCACGCCGTGACACACCACGGTTCCTGTTCCCTGCACAGGCTTGAAGCCACCACCGCCTTCAAAAGGGGTCCCCTCGCCCACATCTGCAAACCCTCCTGCTTTCGCCTCTGATGACTGTGAGAAGCCTTTTCCGTAAGGAACTGGATCCATCAGCTATTTCTTTTAGCCACGGAGCACGACTATTGCCAGTAAATGTTGCTAAAATATCTCTTTCCCCATATGAGGAACTCGAGGGAGGATGAGCTGCCGTGCTCCGACCTCGCCGTACGCTGTCTGTCCCCGCTTCCCTTTTCTCCTTCTACTTAAGCAGCTGTCACTGTGCCTGTTTCTCTGAGGCTCTCGAAAACCAGGTTTCCAGTGGCAAGTCCTGGTTCCTGGGCTTGCCGTATTTGTGATGCTGAAGCTGCCTCTGGGTCTGGCATGTGATTAGTCTGCTGATGGGATCTCAGCGCTCCCCATCTCGTGCTCCCTCACAGGCACTGTTTGCATTTGCCTCACCTCTGATATTTGGAAATGCGTTCATTTTCAGCGGCTCGCGGAGAGATTCCTCTGCAAACATCTTGTGGGAATAATAAGCTGTTTGGAAACAACCCTGTGTCCCCCACGCACCTCCGAGGATTGCTGTAAGAGCTGCCTGTGCGTTTGGATGCTGAGATTTCCTTCCTTTTAGGGACAGAACAGGCAGATTCTTGCTGACTGTACCTGGAGTGTGTCCTAGGCAGTGGATTTCATGCTGTTGTTTCCTGACTTCGGATAGGAGGTGGAAGCTAAATAAAATACCTGCCAAGGGAGAGTCAGGCACATCGTGTAGTCTTGGCTTAGTACCTCATTTATTAGGGAGGCCTGATTCTGTCCCCTCCTGGGCTGAATCCAGGGACTTCCAGCAGGTCCACTAGGACTTCTGCATCCCAGAACAACCAACACGTTCGCCCGTTTTCTGTTTCCCCCATCAAACACCTTTGCACTGTCTTTTAAAATAATGCCATCAGCTTCTGAATTACCACATCTTTGTTGGGAGGAGGGGTCCATCAGGCAGCAGCACTCCATCTTCTGTGGGCTTTACATGAAGAGGTGGCCTCATTTTCCAGCTTCACCTTTCCCATGGACCTTTGCCTTGAAAGCTGCGGGGGTAAAGTAATTGCATTTAATAAGAGCCACCCTCATTTTGAAGCTGCCCTTGGTTTAAGGCTGCAGGGGAAGTCATTAAAATGAATAGTAACCAAGTCTTGGAAACTAAGATCTTTCTGTAAGAATTCAGTGATATGAGGAGAAAAATGTATGTAGTGCTTCAGGACCTGCAATAAGCCCCAATATTTTTTTTCAAGCTGGCAACTGAACAGAAGATTGATTCACACGGTAGATATAAGACAAATACACCAGGAGCGTGAATTTTATCAAGACATACGTACTTGGAGTTTCAAGGTCATAAAAAATGCTTTTATATTGATATTTTGCTTGCGGTATTGAGGTTAAGAGAGAGAAAGAGAAGCTGCTGTTTAAAATAACAGATTCCCAACCATGCCATGTGTCTGACAGACAGGATGCCAAGAAAAACAAATGTTTTTACAGTGCTGAACAGAACCAAAAACGCTACTTTGGGCTAAACACAGAATCTGATTTTAATACACATTCACACATATTCGGTATGCGGTGGAGCAAATGCCAGTTCCAGCTACCAAAAGGAAGGCAAGTCCATATGTGTTGATACCCAAAGACCTCAGGGGCATCTCGGAGTGTCAAAGGCTCTGAGCTGCTGCTGCGTTTGTGGGGGTGGGCTCTGCAGAGCTGCCCTTGATAAAAGCCACCCTATTTTCAGGGTGCCACAATTGTAAGGGGCAGGGGAGGTCATGGGCAGACCCTTGTCCTTCTCACACCTTAGTGCTGGGAGATGAAAGGCGCCCGCTCCTCTTTCACGCCTGTGGAAGATTTCTCCCCGTTTATGGGGCAACTTTTGGAATGAGGTGGAGCACAGCACGTGCTTTCTCCTGGGGACTTGCATTCCTGCTCTGCAGCATGGCCTGGGAAGCAAGGAGGCTGTCTGCCTTCACAGGGCCACCAGCGGGAGACTGGCCACCTCCCTGTCCAATTTGCAAGTATAAATCAGGTTTGTTTGGGCACGCAAACCAAGGGCCGGGAATAACACAGGAGTGGAGTTTCAGAAACACCTACTGCTCAGCACAGGCTGGGATAAGATGTCAGCCCATGCCCCAGTCTGCTCAGCAGTGCTTCAAGGCAACTGCACTAATTCATCCGAGCTAATGGCTATGGCTCTTGCCAATGCAGGTACAATGATAGGGGAAGTTGTCTCCTCTCTCTCTATAAAGCTTCTGGCTGTGCAGAGACACTGATTTCTTGGCGCTCTCACCAGCTGTCAACATTTTGAGGCAATGCTCATACAAAATATGTGAGGCAGAATTATTAGTTTTTGGGGTGACCTGCTGAACTTGGCATCCTCGGCTGTCTTGGGGCTGTTGAATCACCCAACCTCCAGGCAGTACATTGGATGTTTGCATTCCCTGTGAAATACTTGTGCTCACATTCCTCGTGTGCCCCTCAACTTCTTCCTTTTTTTTCCCTTTCTTTCAGCTGATGTATTTTCTCCTGAGTGCCCTGGGGCTGGTTGCCTGTGTTTTGGCCGTGGCTTTTGCCGCACACCACTACCTGCAGATGACAAAATTCACCTGCGACACCGTCCTCGAGTCCTGCCAGTGCAAACTGGACACCGAAGATCCCCTGGGCAGGACCTTCGTCTACGAGGACGCGGCGGACTGTGGCAGCCTCACCAGCATGCTCAACCTCTACCTGCTGCTGCAGATGGCCCTCAACCTGGTGGCAGCCCTGGTGTGCCTGCTGACGTGCTTCGTGATGTGGAAACACAGATACCAGGTCTTCTACGTGGGTGTCCGCTTCCACCCTCTCACTGCTGCTGCTGTTGAAGGCCAGAAACAGCAAGTGTAGGGTAGCAGGGGGTTTGCAACCGGGGAATGGAAAATGCCAGCGCGTTGCCATCGTAGACGCTGCGGCTGGATGAGTGCTTGTAAGGTTTCTGATGAGGCAAAACGGTCACGTGGCTTTAATGAATATATGTTTCAATCATTTTAAGAGCATTTCATACGGCTGCTCTCGCAAAAGGTCTCTTGGGAGATTATGTAGAGGTCACAAAGTCCTAAAGAAGCAGCTGTACAAATAATCACCAAAGAGGATCTTTAACAGTCATAGATAAAATCATTAGGAACTCATCTGCCGTTGCAAAATAGGGTCCATTTCCCTCCTGCCTACAGAGAAGCTACACCTATTTCTACCAGACAAGGATCTGATCTAAACTGCTTAATTATAACCATGCTGATCTTGCTTAGGGAATGTATCACATCTTGATGCTCTGGGTATAATCCACGCCAGCATGATGGGAATTTAGCATTCAGAAAAGTAATAAAGGAGGTCAAGACCTCTTCAAATGCAGGTTGAGACCAACAGCAAAGAGAATATATTGATGGCTGACACATGAGACTTTTCAGAGGGGCTAATTATATAGGTTACCTAACCAAATTGCTAATAAATGACAATATGGGTGAGTTGACTAATGGTGATTTGGTGGGCCCTGCTTGAGACCCCAGACACATTTCTAAAGTCTGGGAGAAGAGATCAGTGTAAGGAACCTTGAGTTGAATTGGAGGACCCCGTATCACTAATCATACTGAAAACTACATCAATGTTGCTGTAATTGCAGGCTCACAAACCCGGATTTTAGCCAGTTCCACCAATTATACTCCAGGCACAAAAGGCCAAATACATTTTTGGTGTAACTCCTCTGAAGACAATCAGCCTTACACACCAGCAGTGGAGTTGGGCCAAAAGCCCTGAAAGAGATATCCCTGCAACAATGAATGTTTTTAATGTGGGGTGGAGGGAGGGAAGCAAGAAGAGACTGCCAGTCTCCCAAAGACATAATTTATAATGATGAGGGCAAAAGAATAATGATTTGTTAATGAGTATAGAAAAACAGAGCACCTTCATACAGTGCTTTTTCACCCTGAAAGTGCAGCTCTAGAAGTGCTTTACGTCTTATTAGCCTTATACCGAGCAGACTGTATTGGTTTGTCCCTTGAACTGTCATTTCCACTTGGACAGCCTGGACGTCTAATTTAGGAGCAATTCTGAACTGGCAGCATTTTGCACCGCCTGCTGATACATATCCATGCAAGAGCAAGACAGCTGGTGCTCACACCCTGCCATGATTAGGGATTTCCCAGTCCTGGCCAGAGCAAGGGCGTCTCTGAGGTGGGGCCGAGCAATCACATGCCAGAAAAACTGTGCCATGATCATTAGCAAGGAGGAAGAAAAGGAAAATTATAAAAGAAGAAGAAAACGTTCTGTCTCTGCAGCAAAAATAGCCATCAGGAAGTCAAAGGCCCAGTCTGGCAAAACCCCGTTGTCTAAGGAGCTCTAATCCTGCCCAAAAACTGTCTTCCATATGGTGATCCCACATCAGCCCAGGGCTAGGCCAGCACACCCCCAGGGGCAGAAGATCACAGCGTAATTAGGCCTCCAGTGGCTGTGTGAGCTCTAGTTTTGGTCACGGAAAATGCTTCTAGAGCAGACAGAGCACCCCCAAGGTGCTCTGTGCTGAGCAGCCAAGCCAGGAGCTTCAGAAGGTGAAGGTTCTTGAGATCAGCTTCCAGATGGCCTTTTTTAATGCAACTAAAAGTAACGATCACTCACAAGCCTGACTGCAGGGCACATTTGCAAGGGTGCCTGTTGTCTTGCCTACACATCACCACCCACCTGAAGTCCTCAGCCTGGCTCCCAGGACAAGCAGTGGAGCCTGGGGGTGGGTTGATGACACAAGATTCTTGTGCTGGCACCGTTGGGTCCATCCATGCAGGATAACCCAGGAACCAGCCCACCTACCACAGCTCTGGTGGGACATGCTGCAAGCAAGGCGCTCGTGGACCCGCACCAGGACCATCCTCCTGCATGGACAGGGCTGGCTCTCGCCTGCTGCTGGTGCTGGGGTGTTGGTTTGTCCCCCACCCCTCACACGACTCTAGCCGTGCTCTCCGTGGGAGCGAAGGGCAGAGGACATCCCCTTGGTGCACCTGCCCCTCCCTCCAACCAAAGACGTGGGTGCTTCTCATCACAAGGAAGGCGACGAGAAGTGGGACAGGGATCAGAGGGAGGTTGAGTGACACCCTCACCGCCGTGTGCTGTTCCCCCATGGCTGGCAAAGCCGGAGGAAGGCTCTGCTGGCAGAGCAGGGCGCGTGTGCCCCCCTGCCCGTCCCGGATGTCCCTGCTGTTCAGCAGACAGCAGCCCGGGCTGTGCTGGGTGCGGGCTGGCAGCCACGAGCTGTTGTGGCAGACGGCTGGCCAGCCCTGGCCCAGCGGCGTTTCCGCCAGAGCCGGCCTTTTGTCCCCTTAATCCTTTGACCTCTGTCTCACCCACATGTTTTCACTCCCTGTCTCCGGTCAGCTCCCAGGTGCTGAGCCCCTAGAGAGGCTGGGCTGGTGTTTCCTGCTCTTTGCCTGCTCAGCCCTGGGTTTAAATTCACCAGGACTGCTGCAGAGCATGGAAGGCACCGTGGGGACACTCTTGGAGCTGCCACAAATGCCTTCAGCATGTCCATGGGGAAGAGAAGGGAGACGTGGATAACAGAGCCTGCTCCACTTAGCAGGCTGTGCACCTCCGTATCAGCTCAGCCTCCACTTCCAACCACCACCAACACGATGCAACTTAACCCTTTGCGACATTCATCATGTATTCTCTTGGAGTTTTATACGCTTAATGAATAAATACGGGGCGTTTTGATCCGGCAAAGATTAGCCTCTTTATTTCCTCTGTGTGTTTATCCAGAGTTTCAAATCCAAACAGGAGGGATGGGGAAAGAGACAGGGAAGCTTTGGGAAGTGGTTTCCCCCCTGGGTATTGTTTCACAACAGGTGTTTCACTTGGATCAAGTATTTCAGAAAGTACTAATTAAAGGATTTTCACCTACCACAGCATATCCAGACACCTCCCAGCCTTTATCCTGATGTCAGAGTCCACATGGACTGTACTGGGACAAAAAGGCTTGGAAAGGACAGAGGTTTTGATGAAGAAAAAGTGGTTTTTTAAGCCTTGGAAATTTATTTTCTCAGTGAGCTCTGCAGAAAGGGGTAGGATTAAACCTCTATGGACACGCAGAATTTGCGAAGGCCTTGATGTAATTTACTCTCACAAACCCAGGTGTGATTCTCATTTGCACCCTGGCCACTTTACACTGTTTTCCCAGTGTAAAGTGGTTGTAAAGATGGCATCAATCATTTTTACACCTACTTTATGGTCATTTTACACAGCTAAAAGAGCCCTTTGTGTAAATGGGAACTCAAGCCCTAGAGAATTTAATAGAGAGGAGATCCTTTCTATAGACTGTGCTGGAACCTCTAATAGGGTCTATTACCGGGATATAACTCTCTGCTGGATTTTATAGCTTGGCTTAAAGATCATCAGCCTCCATTAAATTCAGCTCTGTGAAACTTTTCCAAAGGCCATGACCCTCGGTGCCATGCCTTCTCCTCCACCCCGAGCGCATGCGGGGAGGGATGGAGTGGCATGGGTAACCAACTGCTTGTTTTTCAAAAGGAGAAGCAGCAGCCACGGCGTTCCTCTGGCTCTGAGATGCTTTGCTGTTGTGCTATGCAAATACTGGAGCCACGGCGAAGGCAACGAAAAGGGAACCGAGACGCGGCACCTCACACGGAGCCCAAATGTCACACCCTCAGCTCTGCCAGGGTTTGCTCCCCTCTCCCCTTCCTGCTGCCACTGGAAAGGCAGTGGCTGGTGGGCGAAGGGGAAGCGCCACCGGGTCCTGGCCCTGCCCTGGGGGTGCCACCAGCCCACTGGTCCCGCCACCGCCTTCACGTGGTGGCCATCTGCGCCTCGCTGGCCCTGCGTGGGCACTGCTTGGAGCTCTGCCCGAAAAACAACCCTGTGCCAGGGTGCTGGGAACTGCAATCAGCTCGCAGGACTCTTTTTTCCTGTGTTCTTTTTCTTNCGAAAGAGAAAGCACGCTGCTAGCATGTGAGAGGAGCCACAGCTCTGGTCCTCTATATTTAGAAAGCCACGATGTCATCCCTCCCCTTGAAATTTTCATAGTCCCCTGCACCCCACCCACCCACACACGTACACACGCTCGCGCCTGGAAAATGTTTTTCGGTCTTAGCGAAGGGTGTTGGCTTTGGGGGGATTCGAGGGGAGGCGCAGAGGAACAACAGCAGCTCAGCCCTGGGCTGAGTCTCCAAGCCTCCTTAAGGCACCGGGTGGCACGGCGGGCACTGCAGACCCGCCGCTGCCTGTCGGGCTCCGGCAGCTGAAGATGTGGATCTCTCCCTCTTGCCGACCCGTAACATAAATCCCAAGACAGGGCCAGGTTGTTCCGAGGCGCGTGGAAACCTTGCCCTGTGTCACGTCAACACGCAGCACCTTCCCGAGTTCATCCGTGCACGGACTGTAGCACCTGCAGCAAGGGTTCCAAGGGGATGAATCTTGGGCTAACCCATCTCAGGTCTCTGCAGTTCCCCACTCCCCAGAGATCTGTGCCTTCTGCTCCACTGTTGCCTCCTGTAATCACCACTCAGTAGCGTTTATCCTCTGCTAAATTGCTTCTGTGGTCAAATATTATAAAAAATCATTGCATCTGCAAAGACTGGGGCACATTTTTCTGTTGGTTTTGGTACCTGATTTCCATGCCTTTTTCCGAGCAAACAGTTGCAAGGCTCATCTAAACTTCAAACTTGTTAAGGATGAGCTGGGGATTTTCTTTTTCCTTTCTTTTTAAAGAAAATACAGGCAATGCCTGTTTAATTTGTTACCGTAATGCTTTCCCGCTCCACAAAGCCATCTTCACATCGGAGCACAGACACTAAAAGGCCATCCTGCAGGGATGGCTGCAGAGAGAACATGGAGCTGAGACCCACCAAAGGTCACAAATGACCCCCTGCCTCATCCAGGTGCATCCAGGTATTCCTGGCTGGAACAGGCTCTGAGTGCCAGCCACTGGATACGAGTGGGATCCCAGCCTGAAGCGGGGGAATAACCCGCAGAGGATGGTTTGGATACACACCTCTCCTTCAGCCAGGTGGGTTCTGAATGACAGGCGCTGGGCTGACCTCAAGTTATGGGAGATACAGAGAGCAACCCTGAGTATGGCTTCAAGAAATGAGATGTTTGAGCAAGGCAGGGTTTTTAACCCCATTTCACTCTCACGGCTGTGTAAAGAGGGCTATTTTTAATGGGCCCAAAGCTGACTGGAGAGGGATTTCTCCTCCCTTCAGTGTGGGATTTCTCTTTTACCAAAACTGTGATGAGAGGGAGCCTTTTTTTCCTGATCTGTCTTCCATCAGGCTGGCTGGGAGCATCACTAGTGAAGCTGGAGCTGCTTGCATGCAGAGGGGTGTGAGAGCCACCCTCGTGTCTTTTTTGGGACGTTTTCTTCCAGCTTCACAGCTGCCAGTGCTGACACAGGCAGGGCAGGTGGCCCAGGTCCATAATACCCCCAAGTCAACCAAGCCTTGCAGCTAAGCCCGTTTATATTGGGTATACTGGTCACCAGGGATTTGGTGGGATAGTTTTGGGAGCAATCACACTGAAAAGGAAAGAAAATAGACATTTTCCCTTTCCCTTCCACCTCACGAATCCAGGCAGGTGAGCAGCAGGCTCATGAGAGAACCAAGAGGAGCCGATGGAAAAACAAAAGCCTCCCTTCCCATATTGCTTCCAACACACTGAGAGACAGTGAAACAGTGCATAAAATAAACCACCATAAATCAGGCACTCTAAACACTTCAGGATTTCATGATCCAAAGTGTTGTTATGTCAGGAACGTGAAAATTATTTTATTTGTCCATAGGCTCCTCCTGGCTGGTCCAAGTCTCCTGGACTGCATCAGGTGGGGACTCAGCCAGCCAGGTTTCTTCCTGATAGACTTTGCTGTCACCAGAGGAATTACATCTTGCAAACTGACTGGACTGGGGTGTGGGGAAGGGTAGTTGATGTGCTGTACAAATATAAGCACATGTATTTTGTTAAGGCTACTGTTTGCAGATTCCACCAAGGGAAATTCTGGGATCTCAGCTGGCAAGTCTGCACTCCTGAATTAGCAGGACCTGCATCTCCACTTTATTTCTAATAAAACTTTTCTGACTCGCTCCAGCCTTTTTTCAGTGATTCTCTTGCTTCTCCATTTTCCAAAGAGATGGGACTTTTCCTGGCACATCCTCCAGCAGCTCTGCAAAGGCACCAGGTTCTGTGTGAGCAGCTCCTGCTGAGCCAGGCCAGGGGAGGCACAATTTGCAAACTGGCTCCTGAGACTCCTCCTGGGCTTTTCAGTCACTGATTACGCTATTGTTGATAGCAAATTGTCATAAAATTCCGGAGGGCCAGTGCTTGAAAATCCCACAGGCTGATTGCGTGCTAACAGACAACAAGGGGGTCTCATTAGCCAGAGTGGCTATGGTACAGTGGGAACAGGCAGGTCCTGCCCTTGCCACCACCAAAGTCCCTGGAAATTACACCTGAATAAGGGAAAAATCAGGACCTACGGGCAACCAGGGCCCCCTCTGTGCTGAGGTGTTGCACTGAGCAAGAGAGGCATGTAGGAGCTGTACCTACATCCATGTTGACACATGTGCCCCTGCAGAGGGAGATGGGGAGGTGCTACACATGAACTTATATTAAACTACACCAAAACCCACTGTAGATGGAAAAGTCACAGCTTGGTGCAGGTGTATGGCCTTGGGTGAATGCAAAAAAAAAAAAAAAAGTCCTGAACCATGGCATGGCTTAACCTGGGCAGCTGTGTGTCAAAACACAAAACCTGGTGGCACGTTCCATTTAACAATCACCTCCTTGTGAGTTTACTGCAATATCCCCTGTTTCCAAACAGCTTCGAAAACCTTGCGTGCTCTTTAAAGTCATCCTGCTGGGGGTGTGGGTGTCCTCTCCCTCTCCTCCTGTCTCAAGTATGGAAATGCCATTCACTCCAGCTGGGGCCCCACTCGTCATCTTGGGACACCTTCAGGTCTCCAAAAGCTCACCCCCAGAGGAAAAAAAGCAGGTGGAGTAGAAGAGGAATAAAGATTTGTTTGACTTGTCTTTGTGTGAGCATGGCACATCTTCCTGTAAGGCTTTTCCACTAAAAGGAATGTGTCGATTTGGGCTGGTTTGGAGTTTGATGGATTTTTTTCTTTCGGTGCCTGTGCAAGGACCTGATTCAAGGCCTCTGCAATGGATGAAAAACTTTATTCTCAGTTCTGTGGTGGATCAGCTCAGGTAGGAAATACATTCTCCCTTGCTTCTAGCTGTGGACTAACCAGTATTTCCCATCCTTAACAGAAAGAATGACTAGCCCTGCTGCAGCACACCAGAGTCAACACCAGCTATTAAAGAAAGGGGATTGATTAAGGACCAACCTCAAAGACTAAAAATAATCAGGGAAATAAGAGTCAATGCCATATGAAAGCAAACACACAGTCAGTTGTTATCACAGAGCTTTTCACGTGACGGTCTGTGCACTGATCTCACCCCAAGCCTGTTTGTTTTGGACAGTCTTGAAGAGGTTGGCAGCAAGACATAAGGACTGATTCAAGAGCACAGGCCTGACCCAAAGCTGATGGATGTTAATGCATTGACTTCTCCGAGCACACCCCACGGGAATCTCTCTGGGTTTGGAAACTTATGCTGCAGTTAAATACGTTGGCCTGGGCTTGGGGAAAATGTACTGATGTTGCCACTGTCAAATCCATACGGAGAGGAGGGAAAACTGGGGTCTCGTAGCTAATAAGAGCAACACAAACTAAAGGTAAAGCGGCTGAAGAAAAACTTGAGCAGTCAAGAGGAAATGTACCCAGTTCAAATGAACTCCCTCTGCCCAGACACATTTCATATGCAGTGATTTGAAGAGGAAGAGAAGAAGGATGGCAGGAACTCAACATCTCAGTTTCTTTCACAAGCCTCAAAAACATCGCAGGCGATGTGAGAAGAAAAAAATGTGTGGCTTTAGTCCTGTCTGCAAACATGTGGCACAAACTGAGGCAGAGGAGATTAAACTTGGCTTCACCCTATTTCCCCCCTCTTTTTTCACTGCCCTGCTCTTTGCTGGTATTATCTGGGTCTCTTGGTCCTCAGCAAACATCCAAGTAGCCAAAATATGGGCGGGATTCGTGCCATAACCAAACTGGCCAATGGATGAAACGAGGCACTTGTTTCCTGGAGCAGAGGGAGGGGAAGCGGGGAGGGATTTGAACATTTCTGTGTGGTGTTGGAAACCCACCTTGAGCAGAAGCAGTCCCTCAGCTCGCAGAAACCACCAGCGCTCCTCTGACGTCAATTGGCAGCCGGGCTGGTTTGCACCATCCCAGGGCTGGCTGAGCAAACAGCTCGACCCAGCAGCCAGCGAGACAGCGAGAGGAAAGGTGAAGTCCTGCACTCCTTCCCTCTGTCTTGCTGCTTTTCACCACCACTTTATGGCTTTGTTTTCGGAGGCAGAAGGCCACAGACCAGTTATTGTGATCGTGTCTTGGGTGAGTGACACAGGGTTACAGTGGTGGCCAGAAACCTGGACTCGACGATCCTTGTGAGCCCCTTCCAACTCAGAATATTCTGTGACACCCTGTGGGTTCACTGGGGAAGGGTCTCTCCACCAAGACCCCTGGGACTCAGAGCCACCCCTGAGCTGTGGCAGTGCCTGGACAGGCAGCCAGGAGGAGCGCAGGCTCTCCAGGAGGAAGGTTACATGAGAGACAGGACCTGCCATCCACAGGGAGGCTGCTGCCTCCATGAGAGGGGTGGTTAATGTCCTCCAGCCTCCATCCAGGTCCTGGTCTGAGGAGGCAGGATTTGGGAGGGCTTGTTGAAGAAGCAGTGAGAAAATGACTGAGCGTGGGAAATACCATGGGTCTTCTTCTGACCTTCCCTTTCACTCTCCCTACCAAACAGACTCCACACCAGGAGAGAGTGGGAGCAGGAGACACTTCATTATAGGCATCAGACACCAAAGTCTCTTTCAGGGTGCTTAGCTGGTTCCCTGCCCTCCCTGGACCAGGTTTCATGCCACAGCCACCCATTCCACCCCTACCTGGCCTGAAGGCATCCCCTGGGGGACATGGGGACAGCTGTGACACACAGCACCTGTTCTGTCACTGCTGGTAGGACATGGCAGCCCTCGGAGCCAGGGGGATGCTGCTGAGCCGGCAGCAGGAGGATGAGGCCAAGCGCAGCAGGGACAGCCTTGAGGGACCACACACAGCTCATTCCTGGGCTGTGTTTTTTAACAGAGGCCGAACCTCTCTCTTTTTGCCCACCTGAAAAGCCTGCAAAGGCCTCATCTTTCATAGCAGGAGGGCTCTGAAGCCTCTGCAAGGCTGATCTGCTGAAGCTGTCCTGAGATGAACCCCAAATGACGGCGGCTGGAATCTCTGACGGACTCTGAAAATGAAAGCATCAGGGACCCTTAACTCCAAGATCCCCTTCCCTACCTATGTTGAGGGCTGATCCCTTCTGCAGTGCAGAACCCCCCTGAGGTGCCTGCTCCATCATTCTCACATCCAGTGTTTCTTTCTGGAAAAAGGGATGCTCTGTGGAGCCGTAGGCTGGAGCTCAAAGGCACAACGGAGAAAGGAGGCTGGATATGAACTTTCCCCAAGTCAGAACAAGTTTTCTCTTATCTCTCTTTACAACACAGCTCCATCCTGGAGGCCCCTCTGCGTGGTATCTGGACCTACACTATAACAGCTCTACAGCAGCTGAAGCAAGGCATAAGCCCACCCTGGGACTTGCACTTTAGAGCTGGTCATTTTACGGGCTGTGGGGAGGATGTGAACCCCTTTCCCCAAAAACTGCTTTTACAAGTTTTGGTTGAAGTGCCCCCAAAAGGAGCCAGAGGGCCCAGCTGACCCTTGGCAGTGACATAAGAAGACCCAATTTCGAGGCAGGACAAATTTAGGGACTGTCTGAACGCTGTGGGCTTCGTGGGAGGGTACCAGCTCTGCCACCCAGGGGCACACGGTGGGAGCACTGGCTGCCTGCAGAGCCCAGGGGCTGGCTGGGGCAAGCACAGCAGTGGGCAGGTGTTTCCACGGGCAAAACCTCTCGAGAGCAGCCTCTTGCTAAAATAGATGCCACGCAATGAACTGAAAAAGAGAGCCCCTCTGCCCAGCTGGTGCAGGCAGCTGCCTGCCTGCCTGCTGCACGGCACGGAGGGAAGTGGCTATTTTTATTGGAGACAGCCAAAGGCCATGGGAGGTGATGATGGGGGCTGCTGGCAGAGGTTTTCCCCCGAGTACCATGCCAGGATTGCATCCCAGAGGTTCACCTCGCACCTGGGCATCCTGGCTGGCTGGAGGGATTCCGCTTGCCTTCCCAGGAGCAGTGGTCCTCCTGCAAGCCCATGTCCCCACTGGCTGCACCTTGTCCTCCTGGGGATGCCGTGCCCTAAAGGGGAGCTAAGGAACAAACCAACCTGCCCACACTGTGCTGGATGAAGAAGCACAGCCAAGAGCAGTGAATCAACCCCTCCTGCCTTAAGTCACGAGACCCAGGTGACCCAGAGTGACCTTCTGTGTCCCTGGCACTCCGGAGTGGCCCATTCCTCACCCCTGGAGCAGCGTGGGGCCAGGGGCACCCTGCGGGCTCCTCTGCCCAAGGGTACAAGTGCTTGTGCAAAGCAGCACCCCAGGGGCTGAGGACTCTCCAAAAACACAGCCCTGAGATGTTGTGCAAGCAGGGGGAACGTGTGGCTTCTGGGAAACCTGCCTCTCCTAGAGGAAACCTGCCTCTCCCAAGCTGTGCATTCCAGGGCATGGAATCCAGGCCTCCTCCTGCCTCTACAAGCACCTGTTCCCTGCTATGGAGCATCAGCAGCCTGCTCCATGGCCATGTCACCTGCAAGGAGCATGTTGACCCCAGTTTTCTGGCCTTTCCTGCTTGAAGCTGGTGGGGTTATCCCAGATTTTGTGGGCCACGCACGCTGTGTTTCTCCATCTTAAGGAACCAGAACAAGTAAAAAAAAAATCTACTGGAAAAGTTAGAAAAAGTGGAAATCCTTTTCTCCTCCCTCCTCTTCTTCTCTGAAACACTCTACAGCCTACACCCCAAATCCCCATGTGCCCCCACAAGCAGCACCATGGCACTCAGCCACACCACTAGATGCTGATTGGAGGACCACCCTCTCCGAGAACCAACCTGAAGGTCACCCTGTGGGATTAAGAGATTCACTGCTGATGGTTATTTGCTCCCATGATGAGTATTTGCTCCCACACGTAGAGCAAATGGCCCGTGTGGCCCTGAGCACCACAAGTGGTGAACCCCACATGGGAAAATCAGCCCCAAGACACTTTGAGAGTGGAGAGAAAAGAGGGGGCCTGACTTTACCCATCATACCTGCCAAATACCCATGCTGGGATCCAGACCTGAGCAGGCTGTCACAGCTCAGGGCCACCAGCTGTCATTTGGGTCATTTGGAGCAGGCAGCACAATGCCATGTGTGTTATTAATGGAGTGTGAGTCTGGGAAACACAAACGTGGCTCTGCTACTGACCACCTGAATCGTCCCAGAAAGCTGTGCCATCTCCCTGCTCCTGCTTCCAGCCATTTCCCTCCCTAAGCTACAAACCTGGCTGGGGACCTTGGTTTCGTGTTTGCAAACAGGAGTGTGAACCATGTGGGGCAAACCCTCTGGGGTCGGGGCAGCATTTCTGATTTACACCAGTGTAAATCACTGCCTCTGCTTTAAAAGGTGATGTTATTTTGTTGGACGAGGTCCCAGGAACTCTGCAAAGGAGGGAGTGGGAGAAGTTCTTTGTAGATGAACGTATTTATCAGTGACTGTCCTGCAACCATTCCTCTTGTGCGAGGCTTGTGCTCCAACACAAAGGATGAAAGAGGACACCTTTGACCTGCAGGTCATTGGATGTAACCATCTGCCACCAGGGCCATGGAGCAAAACAGGCACGGAGCAAGTGGACAGCAGGACAGGGCTGGACAAAAGGCTCATCCTGAGCATCCTGGGGCGAGGCCATGTGGGAAAGCAGAGCAGGGGATGTCCAGAAACACAACTCTGTCCTCTGGGTAAGCAAAGAGAGGGCTGCTGTGTGGTGCTGTCTATCGGCTGCTGCTCTTCAGCCTCCAAAACAAGCTGGGCATCTTGGCTCGTTCTCCTCCTTGAGCAACCACATGGATCTGCTTGAAAAAGCTCTGGCAAAAAGACTCATCTAGGGTTTCGTGTTTGCTAATATTTGAGGTGTCTATAGCTCACAGGCCAAAAAAGGTGATGTCCCTGCACTGAATAGTGGCTCCAGAGCACTGGGTGCTGTACAAACAAGGAGTGAGTTGGGTGCTTCCAGCTAAGGAGAAGCTCACAAGGTCATTTAACACTGGTGCAAGAGGAAGGTGGAAGAAATAAAAAGAGAGGCTGAACAGCTCACCACTAAAACACATTTTGACCCGAGGTATTCATTCATCCTTATAGCAGCAGGTCCAGTGACAGTCCCTGTGACTGACAAAGACAAATTTCCAAGCATAGATTAGGGATCAGACATGAAGGTGAGACAGGAAAATACTCAGGCTGGGTGGAGGATGAGGAGGGAAGAAGAACACTCATGGAGGGGAAGGTTGCTGTGAGCAGGGCCGGTGAAGGAGCACATGCAGGGATCCGAGGAGCAGCCAGGAATGTGGCAGCCACCTTGGAGCATCACGGATGTGCATCAGGCAGGAGGGCTGAGGAAGGGACACCACAGTCCCACAGGGTGGCCCTTCTGCTGGGGCTGTCAGAGCTATCAGGAAGACTCTGATTGCTTCTCCTTGTGAGAATGCACTTATTCATGGGTAAAAATTAGTACCTAATCTCCATCAATCTGCCATCTCTCGTTGTTAGTTAATTCCCTTAAAGTGGTCTGGAAAAAAATAACATACATATATATGTATATAAAAAAAGACTTTTCCTTGTTAGTCACCTTTCAGTGATACATAAACACTCTGACAGATAATTATCAGTGATATTGATTTTAACTAGGGCAGAAAATGAACAGGAACAAGGGAGTGCGAAATAGAAAGTTATTTATAAAGATGCAATTGAAACAAGATCTGTCCTGCAGGCTTGAGAGTCTAAGGAGGAAAAAGAAATGTCTTTGCTGCAGGTCTTCTCTCTCTGCTGGTGTTTGGATGCTTCCTCAGGAAGAGGAAGGCCACATCTCTGGAAACAACAGGCTGAAGTAAATAGGCAGCATGGCAACAGCTGAAAAGAGGCAGAGGAAAGAGAAAGAGACCCTCAGCCCAAAGCAGGGAGGTCTGGTGCAACGTCCATCAGCTCAAGTCGGTGCTTGCTCAACCATTCACAGCAGGACATCAATAGCAAGGTGCATTTTAAAATGTAAACCAAGTTCTTGCTGCAGCAAATGTGTCCCTAAGTGTTTCTCACAGTTCTGGGACACAGAAAAATGCTGGTGAGTCTCCTCTGGGCACTGACTGGAGAACTGGCCCCTCTCAGAGCTGTGCTTTCAGGTCCTGCAGCTGAGGAGCTGCGAGTCTCTCCATGGCAATGCTTTTGCAGACACAGCCTCTGCCAGAATCCTGCAGGAGGCTGAGCTGTGGCTGCTGGACCCCAGTGCCGGGCTCGCTTTCCCCGGCAGCTCCGCTGCACACCCTTAGCCAGGCCAAGACCTAATTCCTTGGCCACAGCCAGGCGGTGGCTTTTCCCTGGGGAGAGAGAAGGCTTTTGCCAATTTGTTATTTAATCGCGGAGCTATTCATGCCAGCTTAGGGCTGTCTGGGGTGAAACGCAGAGGAGAAGTTACACACCCACGTTCTGCCGGGCAGCCCAGGGCAGGGGTGACATGAGGAGAGGTGAACCTTTGGACAGGGCTCTCTTCTTGGGGCTGACTTGCATCCTCGCCCTGCTCAGCCTCGCTTGCTGATGGCTTCATGGCTCCCACCCTGCAGGTCCTGGAGGGAGGGAAGACCTTAGGATGTGGCAGAGCAAGAACCACTGCAATGCCAAAAAGTCCCTCGGTGTCCAAATTGCTCGTCCTTGCTCCCCCTGGAGTAATTGCTTCTGGCAAAGCTGTGACAGCAGAGAGCTACATATCAAGTGGGCTACTGGTCCCAGTTTGGTTCCCAGAATACCTCCAAGCTCCTGGGCTGTGAGAGCTGAGCAGGAGGTCACCACCCTTGCCCCACTGATAACAACAAGGATGTCACCCTGGAGCCACTTTCCCCAGCAGTGGTGGCATACCTGTCTTTGCAGAGAAAGAGTTCCCTCGGGGCCACCAGCCTTTCAGGAGTGGGTGAAATCGAACAAGAAGGCTTAGAAACAGATGTGGTTCCTGCATGACTTCTGCCAAGGCTCTGCTCCGCAGACACCAGCTGTGGGGAGGTGTTTAACGCCGTGTGCCCGGCGTGCATATGAACGTAAACAGCTCCTAAAAGCATGAGAGGGGGAGTGTGTAGCTCTTTCAGAGCCGACCGGATGGTTCTCTCACTTGACATGTTCTCGTCTTGAAACAACATCACTCTGTTGAATTTTGTGGCTTTTTTATGTGGAACAACATTAGCTCATCCAAGCCTGTGGTTTATTTGAAAATGTAATTCCGGTAAGCTTTTGTACCATCTGGCAGCGTCCAACTGAAGCGGGTTCAGCAAGAAACCACTGCACACGTGTGCACAAACACATACACACCAGAAATGCTGTAATCGCCATAATCAGTACTTGCAGGAAGCTTGGCATCGTCGGGGCAAGGGAAGAGGGAGAAAATCAGTGCCCGAAACTCGCCTCCCAGCCGTTGGCCTCCCATGGGGCTTGACTCCCTCCAGCAGAGGGCATTTTCCAAGCCGTCCCTCCTGCGCCGCTTCTACCTCTTCCTTCCTTTGACGTGAACTCCCAAGCAGGTCCAGATGTAAATCAAACACAGCTGGCGACGCCGTGTCAGACTCCCAGCTGCTGCAGGTCGTCACACTGGTTTCAAAGGAGGCACTCTGATCTGCACGGGCTGAGGACCTGGCCACATGTGTGGAGGAAGGACTGAAGCATATAGGAGAGGTTTTGGAATAAGGCCATGGCTTCTTGGTTGCTCCATGCAATGGCTGAAGTGGTTCATTAGGTGGCACCAGCCCTAAATTCCTCCCCAACTCTCTGGTCCAGGCAGGTAGGGGGACACATAGCAGATTCTTGACATCTTGTCCAACCATCGCACCCTTTCTCTTCTTCTCCTCCCACAACTCTGCACACAGAGACCTGAGACTGGCAAAGCTGAGAGAAGATGTGACATCACCCAGGCACACAGGAGACCACAAAGCATCCACCTGTCACCTTCTCCTCTGCAAGAGGTTTTGGTGAGCTCTTCTCCCTAGCATCCAGTGATAGGACCCATGGGAATGGTTCAAAGCTGTGCCGGGGTGGGGGGGTTAGACTGCACATTAGGAAATATTTCTTTACTGAGAGGATGGTGAGACACCAGAACAGGTTTTCTAGAGGGGTGGACAATACCTGGAGCCTGTCAGTGTTTCAGAGGTGTTTGGACAATGCCCTTAACAACACACCTTAACTTTTGGTCAGCCCTGAAGTGCTCAGGCAGCTGGATCGTTGTAAATCCCTTCCAACTGAAATATTCTGTTTCTGTTCTGTCCTGCCCTGTTCAATCCACTTGTCTAATTTCTCTCAGGCTTCTCCTTTGTTCCCCATTCAGCTGCCCCTGGACGTGTATTAAATGTGCAAGATGGATGGGGAAGGGAAAAGAAATGTCAGGGGACATGAGGTGATAGTTAGGACATGTAGGACAGTTTAATGTGAGGGCCAAACACAAAGTCCACTGGAGCCAGTAGCCAGGTTTTCACTGACTCCAGCAAGCATTCCATTCCATTCCATTCCATTCCATTGCATTCCATTCCATTCCATTCCATTCCATTCCATTCCACATGAAGTGTGTCTACACACATTCACCTCTACACACATTCTATAATCTCAGAGGTGGGGGGAAATATATATGTTGTCTTTAAAATAGCATTAAAAATATAGCAGAGATGTGCGTTTGAGAACAAGCAACGGAAATCTGGTGGGTGAGCTCTGATGATGAGCCAGCACCATGGAAAGACTTCAGAACCATGGAGGTCACACTCCAAGGGGACACTTTCACGCAGCAGCTCTGGTTTTGTTTATGACTGCATGAGCAGGACGTCTGATGGAAATCATTGGGGATACCTCCACTCAGAACTGGCACTGCAGATTTCAATCTGCATTGCACACGTTTAAAACGTGTGCATTTACACCTGAAAGTGTTTTTTCCCTGAGCTGGACGTGAGGACAAATCAGTGACCATGAGGTAGGTGGAGAATAGCAGAGGAAGGTGAGTCCTGGCTCCTTTCTCCACACCAGCTCACCGACACCACCTCAGCCTATAGCTGCTAATAAAAGCAGGACTTTGGATCACCTAAGAACACCTCCTGGGGTCCTGACTGGAGAAACTAAATGAAATCAATTCCAGCTGCAAAGCAAGGGCTTTAAACTGAAGGAGAGTTTCTAAAAGGTGGCCCTGGTGATGGGAGGCCGGCACACTGTGATAATCCTGCTCTAAGGATTTTTTTTTTTTTAAATATATATATATATATATATATATATTTGCCTCTGGCATATGCTGTACTAGCATAGCAGCTCTTCAAGTACCATGTTTTCCAGTGAACGTGTGAGTGACAGCACCTAAAAACAGCAGCTGTTACATAAATGAGGCTGGCGCTTCCCCTGCGAGCGCCGTGATGGTAGAGGGGAGCAGAGCCAGGACAGCCTAGGGGGGACAATATTCCTGCATGGTGACCAAACAGGGGACAGCCCCTGGGACAGCCTGGGTCACCAGCAACCTCCCCTCCACATCACGCCATCCATCCCAGACTGTCACCTCCCCGGGGCATCTGTGCTCTTTATCCCCATCCATGCCCTCCTGCAAAACAGGGTGAAAAGAACAGCCCATCTAAAATAAGGGTTTGTGGCACCTCACAGTTGTTTTGCTGGTGCCATGTGTAAGGATTAAAGTGGCCAGTGTTTCAGAGTGATGTACGTTGTATTTTAATGAGCAGCTTAATTATTTTACTTGGCAGGAGATGGCCAATAAAGTATTAAGAAGCCAAATTTGGCACTCGGTTTCCCTTCATAACATGCAAAAGTCTGATTTGTACTGCCTGTAAATTTGCTGTATCTCAGCATGCAAATACTCCTGAATAATTTAGGCTTTCTTTAAGAAAGCCTGCAATATACCCAGAAAAAATTAATATTCAACAGATGTCCATCATCTAAGTAAACACCTTTTTTTTCCCCTAAAACTGTATTGAGTTGTCATAAAGTCCCTTAATGGGACAGAAACCATCCTGGTTCTCCTTCTTAAGGTTTGTCTCTTTGCCTCGGTTTGTGTACGTGGCAGGGAAAGTTTGCCTGCATACAGCTTAAAAATGTTTGATTCCTTGGAAGGACATGAGAGGATTTTGTTCAGACAGGACTCCCAGGGTCCCTTTTTGACAATGAAATTCACTGAAATGTAAGAAAGAGAGGTGAAACATGCTGTGCTTTAGGCTCAGGCATCAACAAGAAGAAGTTGTCTCTCTCTGACACACCTGCATCTCATACACCTGGAAGTGGTGTGAGATGGCACCAGCAAAGGTGTATGATTCACCCATGACTAGACTGGGATTATAAAATAAGCATCAGCTTTGGCTTCAATGTCTCTACCCATAAACCAAGAATTTCTGGTAGCAAACAACCCAAGAAAAGTAAAAATGGGCCTCAGTTATGAATTCTGGCAGAAGCTCCAGTTTCTTCAAAGTCTGAGGTGGTCTCGGGTAGCTCAGAGAACCACCTTTGTGTTTTGGACCTGGAGCTCGACTTTCTGCAGGTCCGGGTGCATTTGGATGCCAGCCTTTGGCTCACACCCTTTTTGGGTTCGCAGCAGGTCTGGGAAAGGCTGGATTTCAGAGTGTGCAGTCAGGGAGGCAGACATTGAGTCTCAGCAGGGAAATATTGCTCTCTGAAAACTATTATCCTAAAACTAAGCACCCAAGACATTGATCATTATGGAGGGCAGCTGTAAAGGCTGGAGGGAATGGATTGCTTAACACAGGTGATGTAGTCACACAGAGGAACTCCAGGCGAGTAGTTCTGGGACAAATGATGCTGCTCAGCACTTTTTGGAGAAGCAGCCAAGCTCCCTTAGCTATGGGCTGAACCTCAGAGCAGCCTCAGCCTCAGTGTCGGGTATATTCCTGGGACTGACCTTGTGGGCACAGTGCCTGTTTGGAAGACCCAAATATCCCCATAGAAGCAAGAGTTAACCCTCCTCACCTGATCAATGCTTTAATTAGACACATTTGTTGCCCAGGTTACGACCCTGCAGATACGGCAAATCCTTTCTGCCCCATGTCCCCTGGTGTTGGTGGGAGAGGGGAACCCGGCAGCAGGCTCAGCTGGGTGGGAATTAGAAAGGACTTGAAATGAGGGACCAAAGATTGTCTGGAAATTGCAAAACAACTGCTAGTCTGTTTTTGGAGAACACTCACTTTCATCTGGCCATAAAACTGGTGGCGAGAAGAGAGTGTTCAGACCAAAGTGGTGCTGACGAGTTTGTTTTCTCTCCCTTAGCCAGCGAGTGGGAACATTCTGCAGCTGTGGAAGGATAATTTGAGAGCCTTATCACTCAAGGAAAGAGGCTACACAAAAATCAAGCTCCATCAGAGCCCTGTTGCTCCCCTTGGTCCATCCTCTCCGAGCTGTGGAGGCACCTTGTTTCCACCAACCCTGGTGCCTGCCAGGAGCCACAGAGCCCCTGGGGATGCGTGTCCCACTCCCAGCTCTGGGATACACAGGGCTGGGATGTCTCAGTTCCCCTCAGAGCCATGGGGGTCACCACACCTGGACAGCCCTTGGGAAAGGTGATGCCCAAGAGCACATGCTCTTCTAACTATCTTGGCTCATGGGATAAAACAACCATGAGTGTTTTTCCAACCTACATCCATTGTCTTGACATTCCCATAGGGCACAAACCCACTTAAAGCATTGAGTCCTTATAGGTGCTGAAGCATTGCTGTTTTTCTAGGCTTTGGGTATGACGGGGAATTCTCCACGAGGTACCACCAAAGGTTGTTTAGGGAAAGAAGAATGTCTGGGAGCATTTTGGAAATCAGGGCTCGGTATTTTATTGAAGTGCTGCACCTGACAGGATGGATATAAACACAGCCATAAAAGAGTTCCCCAATGTCTAGTCCTTTCATTTCAAATTGCAAAGTTAGGTAAGGCTATTTATTTCAATAAATAGTCAAGGAAGTGTCTTCAATCAAATGACAGCTCGTTGCCATACTGTAATTAAATTTGAAGCTCAATTACTATTGTATAAGTCAATGGCATAGACAGGATTATTAGAGGAAAATCTCCAGGGATGCCAAGATTGATCCAGAGAGGTGGAAGGGAGAGTTCAATGTAGGCTTTTGCAGCTGTGCCATAAAGCTGATCCAGCGAAACCTCACTGCTGCTCTTTGGTACTTAAAGAGGGTTCATAAGAAAGATGGGGACAAACGTTTTAGCAGGGCCTGTTGTGATAGAACAAGGTGTAATGGTTTGAAACTAAAAGAGGATCGATTTAGATTAGGTATGAGGAAGAAGTATTTCACAATGAGGGGGGTAAAACACTGGAAGAGACTGCCCAGAGAGGTGGTGGATGCCCCATCCCTGGAAACATGCAAGGCCAGGATGGATGGGGCTCTGAGCAACCTGATCATTGCAGGGGGGTTGAGCTGGATAACCATTAAAGGTCCCTTTCAACCCAAATTATTCTATGATTCTACCTCTCTGTGGGCTGGGCACTGCCAGGCAGCTGGAGCCGTGTGTGGAAACTCCAGCACAAACATGCATTTGCATGCCATTAGCTCCGAGCACCCAACTCCTGTTCCCCAGGGAGGACACTTTCTCCAGCTGTGGCAGAAGAGCACAGCCACTGCGGGCTGTGCCAGAGGGACACAAATCCCTGGCACCAGCAGGGCTGAGACATCCTGAGGTGAAGAACCACCCCTCCCCGTTGCTCCCTGAGGTCAGCACTGGACACGTCTGCTGGTGTCCGGCTTGCAGCTGTTTTCCCTCGGCTCAGCTCTGGTTACTGCCTGAGAGCTCCACTTCATCCTTGAGGCTTCCAAGTCCTTCAGCTGCTCCTCCTGTTTGTACTGAGGGAAGAGAAAAGGGACTAAAGCCTAAACTGTGTGTTCCAGCTCCAAGGGACAAACAAGAAGCATATCATCACATTTCCTTGGCTTGTACTTCGTGAAATAATTAGCAAAGGATCTTTAATTTTAGAGAACCTGGGTGGTAATCCTAAACACAGGAGTTCAAATGTCATGCTGCTGGGACAGTGCAGCGACTTGGAGCCTCAGTGCAGCTTAAGTTCAGGGCTCTTTTGACCAGGGTGAACTTCTTATTGGAAAGTGGGGATGGTTTTCTTACCCCATTTGAATTTGTTCACAAACTTAGAAAATAAACGGTGCCTCTGAGCTGCCAATCGATAAATCTCATAATGAATATGATTTATCACCGAAAAAACTGTACTGATGGAATTACTGCTCTTACACACAATAACCCCTGTTATAACGCAATCCAGAAATTACATGATAATTTTATTTCTTAAAAAAACCTGTTTTTTCCTTTATCTCTCCTTGCCAAGTTATTTTTATTGTGAAGATGTTTCTTGCTCTTTCTAGCAGCCTTTTCGTGTCCCAGGTGTCCCAGCTTCAGACTTGAATTTCTTTCCAGCTCTGCATGACTGCAGAAAGCAACAGCTTTTCATAAGCCCCTTACCCTCCTGCTGTGAGTTTCCAGCACGGGACACTGTGGGGAGCCTGATGCTGAGGGTTTCAGTGGGAGTCGTGCATTTGCCTGGCTGCCCACAGCCAGTCAACGTGACCACCAGCTTTCCCAGGCCCCCAGCACTGGTGCCCAGTGGTCAGCAGCCCCACGTGCTCCCTGCCTTGCTTTCCCTCCACGTGTCCCACGGGACGTGCCGTGATGCCTCCTGGTGCTGGGCACTCATCCTGTGGATGTGGATTTACACTCCAAAAGCCTTTTCTTCTCGGAAAGGAGCAGTCACTGTGGCTTCTCCTCGCTTTGGTCTCAGTGCTGGGGATCACCTCCAGGCATGAGAGACCAGCCCAGGCCCCATTGTCTCCTCCACACTTCATCCGGTGCCAAGAAAAGTGCCAATTAGTGCCAGCTGTCCTGGACTGCTCATTGCAGGGCTGAGAGGGGGCCTGAATCTGGCCCCCCTCCCTGGTTTTCTCTGTGTGGCATCTGATTCCCTCAGTCTGCCCACTGATGCCCAGGCATTTCCTAAAAAAAAAAAAAAAAGATTAAAAAAATCACCATTTGTTCAGCTTGATTTTCAGTGCTCTGCTTTATTTCATACGTTTGAAATATAATAGATGATTATAAAAATAGAGTAATGTGGTAATAACTCCCCATACTGTGAGGATGCTCAGAAGCCAGAGCAGCCTGGCCAGGGAGATTTGCAGCCCTCTTGCCCGTCTGCACTTCTCAGTTCTGTGGCTGCTTTCTGAGTCCAGCACAACCAGCGAGAGGAAATCAAGAGGCATCTCCAACGAGGAAACACTTCTGGGTTTCAGATTGTTGCCAGCATCAGAGTAGTACCGGAGTAAGCTGAGATGTCACCAGACAGCAGCAGCACATTTCCCAGCACAGGCTGGCTTGTTTAGCCATCATTCCCAAATGATGAGGACTTCTACTGGGGTTTAATACATCACGCAGGACTGGTTAATATATGCCCATTCTCTCACCATTGTCGTGCTGCTGAAGGGTGTGCAGATGTGTTTGAGCCTGATGTGGGATGTCTGTCCTCCCGTGAGATGTCTCTCTCAGCTTTGAGGTGCAGCAGGGTGCCCTCTGGTGCCAGGGCACCGTGCCCTCCTTGGGCTATCCTGCCCTGCCCAGGGCTCAGGCAATGGCTTTGTGACCCGGGATGGTGTGAGCTGAGACAGTACAAACTAGTCCAAGTTCTAAGCAGAGGTGACTTACCTTCAGGGTCACAGAGCAGGGCCCTGCAGGGAGTCAGGCACAAAAGACGGAGGTGGAAAGATTTTACCACAGGGCAGGGGGTAAAGCAAATTATTTTTATTTTATTTATTTAATTTTTTTTTAAATTTAAACCACTGCTTCATCAAACAACTCGCTTTCCCCACGCTGCCTGTAACTCCCAGGCTCTAATTAGCTCTCCTATGTTCATAAATGGCACGTGGAAAACACCCTGGCCACTCATTTAGCTGTAGCGTGTTTGTAATTTATAGCTTTCTTCCTCAGAGCCCTGCTAAGTCATTAAGCAGCCTTGCGGTCTGAGCAAAGGTTTAGGAGCCAGGAAAAGCTGGGATGAGTCATTTGCTCACGCACCTGAGCACATCAGTTGACCTCCCTGTGCCCAGGCTGTGGGACCTGCCCCGCACACGGCAGGGGCTTGCCTGGCTCTGGCCAAGAGCCCCAGGGTGTGTCCCAGAGCCAGGATCCCACCGAGCTGCAGCCCTTTGGGCTCCCTTGGTGCCCTTCGAGAGCCAGGGCAAGACTTTCAGAGATTTCAGTGTGTTGCAGCTCAGGACTCGCTCGCTTCCCCTCCAATGTCTGCCTGGCTTTTGAATAGCTTGTATAATAAGTTATAAATGACAATTGAAATGTAAAAAGAAGAGGGGACCAAATGGCTTCAGGCAACATTTAAAAATACCAACACTGTTTCTAAATGCAGATCACCAGATCCAAAACGACCCTGGGCACACTTAGCTGAAGGTTATTTGCTGTCCTGGCTGAAAGGACATGTGTGGTCTCCATCAGTTCTCAGAAGATGCTGTTAATAGGGCGTTTGCTGGCAAAGGCAGGAGGGGACACCCCGGGGACACCCAAAGGCAACGCTGAGGACACAGACCTTCCCTCCTCCCTTTGAGGGGGTTGCTGAAGGCTGGTGGGTGAGCAGTGACAAAGGCAGGTTGGATCAATATCCCTGTTTCACCCTGCAGAAGGTGAAGTGCTGTGCTGGAGGCTGGATCAGGGGAGAGGAGCTGTGCAGTGTCCTAAATTCCCAGCCATCTTCTCCTAAAGACGAGGCTGCCCACACCACAGGCGTTATCGCTGCTGCGGATATCCATGAAGACTTCCAAGCCAGGTTAGCTACTTTTTCCATCTCTATGCCACAGCTCACAGAGAAGCAGATGGATAAAACTACAGCCTGCACTATACAAGATGCTTGAGTAGATGGTTACAATGGCCACTTGGATCATTCTCATTAATAGTTTGATTTTTGCCACGGTAGAAATGAGCTTGGCTATAATTTGCTCTTGCTCTTCTTTTTCCTCTCTTGGACACGCTTCCACCTCCTGCTTTCAGCTGAGCCCGGAAGCAGAAGTATCACATTACTATGAGAGAAGTTAGTTTTGTGGTATTTCCATCCCATCCAGAGCCAGGAAGCACAGGCAATTTTGCAAGACAGCTCGTACTCAGTAAATTTCCAGCTCGGTTTATATTTCTCTATTTATTTAGATCTGTGCTAACCATGTAAAAGAGCACTCATCCCAAGTGAGGTGCTGTGGACAAATCTGCAAAAACCCCAGATTTCACAGACCAAGGACCCTGAGCAACAGACTTTTCATTGGACCAGGAGCTTCTGGCTAAATCATCTCTTCTGAAAAGACATCCAAGATTGACCAAGACATAGACAGCCAACTTCTGGTAACACCAACTCTCCACAATAACTGAAAATTTAAAACTTTTAGTAAATCCCACCAGGGAAATCACCATCTCTGACAACATTTTCTTGTACCCTTGTGACTTTCCCTTGAACTTTTCCTTCCTTCCTTCCTTCCTTCCTTCCTTACTTCCTTCCTTCCTTCCTTCCTTCCTTCCTTCCTTCCTTCCTTCCTTCNTTCCCTTCCCTTCCCTTCCCTTCCCTTCCCTTTCCTTCCCTAACCTGTAGGTGTGATACCCTACCACCATCTTCCCACATCCCAGCAGAGCATCCCAGGAATCTAGGCAGGCATTTACACTTGCATGGGAAGAGCACGACAGCTCCAAGGACCAAACTCTCCTCTCCTGACTCCTCTCTTTCAGCAGCAAAGTCCTGCCAGGGGCAGAACAATCTGCATTTCACATGGGACGGCGGCGCTCACACCGGCATTGCTTGCTTAGGGCCGTGGCCAACCCATCCGTGTTCCCGCGGGCCAGTGTTCCCAAATAGCCCCGGACTGAGTTGCGTGTGCGCAAACCACACACGGTCACACGTAACACAAACGCCCTCAGCTCCCAAAGCCGACACATGTAGGGTCTGGGAGGCTTTTTTGGAGGCTTTATCAAATTAGGGTGAAAACTCTCATGCCAGTTAAAGCTGCAGTTACAGCTCCCCGGTGGGCCACAAACGGGTTGGAACCAACCTCAGAGACAGCAAAAGCCAACTTTAAAAATAAAAAAAAATACAAACTCCTAGCCAGCTTCTGTCATCCGGCACCAACTCGGGACTGAGGGTGGGTTTTTTTCAAACCCTGTTTTGAAGCTGCCCTGTGCTCTGCTGAACACAACTGTGAGTCTCTGCAAACGCTGCCTGAGCTCAGAACAAGAGAGACGAGCAAGGGAATAGACCCCTTGGTGCTCCCAGGAGGTGGCTGGGATTGTGACATTCAGGTTGGCATGTCCCACTTGAAGGCCACTCCAAGAAAAGATGATGCCATGCCAGAGCCCACGGTTTTCATGGCAGCTTTATTGGGAACAAAATCTATAGAGCACATTGGAGCCTCTGGGGGCCAGAAGGGAGTATTTTATAAAGGGAATTGGAGCTTCTGGGCTGTAACTGGATCCTCCACCAGGGCTCTTCAAGCTCCAGGAAGGGGGTGAAGATTGTGCAGGAATTTCTCACAAGAAGGGCTGTAAGAAAAACCTCCTGCTTGTGTCAAGTCAAATATTGGATGTTGATGATCTACAGTGTTTGAATGGAGTTATTAAGTCATAAGGACGAGAGACTGCCAGTTTGACCGTGCTCCTACACAATTAGCTCCTTGATTTGGCTTCTCAGGAGGTTCTGGACGTGCCCAGGTCTCACCTGAGTAGCAGCAGAGGAAGGTGGAGACATGGAGATGGGGGTCACAGAGTAAGAAACCTGCTGCACAAAAAGAAGGGTGAGTGCTGGCTGTTTGCAGCAAGAGAAACGCGTTGAAACAGCAGAGTTATAAAGGCTGTTTGTCTCGCAGCTTTCTGCATTTCGGGCTAAAGAAGCGCAGCACACAAACAGGGCGGGCCGGTGTGAGCTGATGACACCTGAAATCCCCACAGCCCCAAGGTCCTTTGGGGTCACTGGGAGGGATTTTGTGCAAAAATGGGGTGTTCAACATGGGCACCTGCAAACAGGAGCCCTGCTGCCGTCACACCTGTGGGCATCCTGGGTCAGCAGCCCCAAATCTCAGTTTTCTCCCCTTAAAAACAAACTTGCAAAGGAAACATTCTTGTCTTTTGTCACAGCGGTGGCAATGGAGGAGCTGAATTCCCTTGCAGACCACGCTGTGAGCCCGCTGAGGTCTACACAGACAGTGTTGAGGGAGATGTTTCCTTCCTGAAATGCCTCTTGAATGAAAATGTACCTTTGGGGAAAACATGTTGAAAAAGAAGAGCCTTGGCATTAGGTTGTCAGGCCTGCGTGCAAAACTGCTCCTATTTTGGGCTGAGGAGCTTAAGGCTGGTTGGGGGGGCTTTTTGTTTTTAAGTATGACTGTAATCTTAGGTTGAAAACTCACACTGAGACCCCATTTTCTCTTAGGATATCTTTTTTGCAGGACCATCTATTTAACGTAGTAGCAAACAAGCTCCTTTCTATTTAACCCTAAATTCCTACCAGAGAATAGGAAAGAAAGTTGATTCTATTCAAAGCCACAGCAAGTTCATATAACAAGTGCACAGGAGAAACAGCACACTCTATTTAATAGGATTTTTCTTATTAATTAATTAACAGGCTTTCCCTCACTAAGAAGAGGCCTCATTCTCATCTTCATGAATACTGACTTTTTGTAATAAACACAGGTGGGGAAAAAAGAAGAAAACCACTTGTGTGTTATGGTTTACCTGCCACAGGTTTCTAGGGCGCTTCGTTTTTTTCACAAGGCTATGGATTTCCTCAGCCTGAGTTGTCTCAGCTGAGAGGGACAGTGATTTCAGGCTGTTTGCCTTCCTCAACCCTTTCACCTGGAAGAGAAGGGAAAGCCCTCAATCTTTCCCTCAATGTGCTACTTGAAAGAGTTGCGCTGAAGACATGAAAAAAAAAAAAAAAAGAAAAAGATGCAAAAAAGAGCAACTCAACCTATCATCCTGAATAGAACGATTTGTGCCTGAAATAAAAGAAAAGAAATCCTTGCTTTCATTGCTGGGTTCAGCTTCCATCTCTTCAGGACTGTAGTGATGCCATCTGAATTCAGGGATGCACCTCCGTGGCCTGGTCCCCCGCCCAAGACCACCAGCCCCGGTTGCCCAGCAGTCTTCAATTCAGAACACACATTTCCCCAAACTCCAGCACCAAAAATAAGTGACACACACATGTATAAAATGGCATACTTTATTAAAAGTTACATCCAGCAGCAATGGACATATTTACTTAAGTAGATTTTAACTGTCAAGGAGCTTATAATTATAAATCCCTCTAAGGCATTAAAAGCCTTTAGATGTTTTAACTTCTTTGCAATCATTTCATATAAATAGGTTAAGGTAAATGATGCTTGCCTAAGAAAAGGATACCCCAGCTGCATTAAACAAAGATATACATATAAATATATGTATAAAACAATGGGTTTTGTTATAAACTCATTGATGGGCATATTTCACAATCTTTAAGTCTTGGATGTGGCCCTATTACCCACACAAGCAGCCTCCTAAGTTACCATGTGTGAGTGCACAGATTGCTCACGAGTGAGAGCAGGGCAGGGCCCAAGGTTTGAGAGAAACAGCAAAAAGGTCAAAACGTTTGGCAAAATATATTTACAGTCTGTGCAAGTAGCATCACCAACTATTCCTGATTACAGAGGTTTCTCTTGGAAAGCTACAGATGCCAGGAAGGCACCATGGCAAAGGCAAACCAACACCTGTTAGCCCTCTTTGTTTCATGCTGCAGCTCTCCCTCCTGAGGAGCAGCACTTGGGCTCTGGAGCCTTGGGGAACGTTGTTTGGGGTGCGAGAAGGCAGAGACAACAACAGCAGCTCCCAACTGAGCTCAGGGCACAAATGCATCGAGCCTCAAGTTTTCCCAGCTCCAGCAGCAGGAACCTCCCTCGACGTGCAGTGGTTGCAGCTGCTTTTTCTGAGTGTAAACAAGAAAAGCACCGACCAGTTCCAGTATTAGCCAAGCACCCACCCCCCTCAATAAATAGTGATAGTTTAGTTTATCCTATAATTGAACCGTGCTTTATGCCTCTAATAACCACACGTGTGAGGAAGAGGAAATTGCTGTTGCAACAGAAGCTGTGACTAGATCTGGTGGACTGCATAAATGAATTTGAATTAATCCAGCTGCAGGGGCTGAGTCTCCACCAACTTGGCGCTGACTTTACGTCTTTGGGCAACTCCTCTGGCGTTGTGATGTACCCCAGGTCTAGTCGGGGGGCAAGGAGGGCTTTCTCTCGTACCAGTGGCTGTTTGCAGTGTGTGGCTGATGCAGGATTAGTTCCCTGCAAGTCCCTGTGTGTGAAGCACTAACTGGTACACAAAGCCCCATCCTCACTGACTGGCGAGACTCATGGAAGGTGTTTTCACCACCACAGCGATGCTGGAGGAGCAGCATCAAGGCCTCAAACACAGCAAGCATGAAGGAAAGGCACACTCCAAGACTTATTCAGAAAACATTGAAGACAGCTGCCTTTCTGTGCTCTGCTTTGACCTGGGAGCTTCCCTGCCACCAGCTCCCCAAGCCACAGCCGCATCTCCTCCAGCCTCGGAGGCAAAGACATGGCATTGACCAACTCCACCCAGCTCCTGCTGTCTCCACACACTCCCTCTGGCCCAGGCAGCAGCTGAGGTGTGGCAGCAGCCAGGCTGGGAGCCCACCAGCAGAGGAGCAGGAGAAAATTCAGGCTCCCACCACTCACTTTTGCTGGCCTCGGGCCACTTCTGATATTCACCACTTGGTCTCTGCCTTGGCACATGGAGGCTGGTTGGATTTGGGAGGATTTCCTACAGGAAGAATAGCCCCTTAGGCTGGAAATGGCCATCACCTCTCACAGCCGGGATGCTTGATGCACTAAAGGCAACAGAAAGGGATTTTCTTTCTGTAAAAGGCACAAACCCCTGGTTTCCATGCAGTATTTTTGAAGGGCACAATTGAAACCAATGGCAGAAGAATCAGAGCCTAAAGTGTATTACTTTTATCTCACCTGTATCACTGCAAAAAAAAAAAAAAGCCAAAAAAAAAAAAAGCTTCAAGAACAGGCTTGAATTTGGGATAAAGGGTGTGAAATGCCCTTCCTCCACTTTACATCTGTTGGTTTGAATTGTACATTAAATAAGACAACAGCATTTCTCCAGGGAGAAACTGGGAGTACTGGAGCCAGTAATATTTTCACCATTGATCAAAATGGCTTTTATAACAAAATGAAAATGTTACAGAGGGAAAATTGCTGCAAAAACATTTTGGTTTAAATGATGACTCCATGTGAACAGAGGAGCATACCGAGACAATCTGGTAAGCAAAACCCACTGAAAAATGAAAGCAAACTGAGAACACAACTCCCATTTTTGCCCCAAAAATCTTAGCCTAGGAGACAGAGGAGCCCTATAGGGCACTGTGGAAACCCTGTGGCTTTTCTTTTAAGCCATCCCAAGAAATTCAGGATGCAGCAGAAACCTGCACAGGTGACTTGGCCGCTGCCTTTTGAGGAGCAGAGAGCTGGAGCAGGAGCTGCTCTGATATCACCCCCATGTCCCCCACCAGCCAGGCCAAGCCTGCAAGACTCTGGAAGCAGAAAGGGCAAGCAAAAGCATAAGCCCATGATCTTTAGCTCAGAAGAAAGCTGGCAGAATGCCATGCTTATTTACTCAAGTCGGCTCTCACTGAAGATGAGTTTATGGAAGGTAATGACACCACTACAGCTCTGTACAGAAAGACACTCCTAAGCTTTTTTAAAAAAATAAAATCCCATACACGCTTCAAACTACACGTATAATTTTTTCTTTTTTTTTTTTTTCCTTTTTTTGTGTCCTGAATCCTCCGTTGGAACTTGAATTTAAAACACAGTTTAACTCCTCCGTATGTGAAACCTCACGGTCACATTAATGGAGAACATGTGAAGCCAGGAGAAAGAAATCACTTCCAGTTAAGTTGTCAGTGTTATGTGCATAACGTTCCCACAGCTGTAGATCCATTGTGCTCCGTGTTATAAATAAGAAATTGCATGGTGACAGCTAAAATTCAAAAGCGTTAATGTTTCTCTTCGCAACTCTTTTTCTATTTTTCAGGATTTTTTTTTTCCTCTCCAGTCTTTTGAGGTTTCTCCCCTTTTCCCTCCAAGCAGAAGTTACTTGAAGCAGCGTTATCACTTACCCAACTGCCATATTTACGGTAATTAAAAAAAACAAACCAGCAAATGCCAAGCAAATATGACTAATGTTGCTATTTGGCAAATAAGCCAGAGATGACCTATTGATTCCGATCCAGGCTGTCGTATTTGTGTTAACAAACATCTCTCCTTCTTCTGCTCAGCCCCGTTTTCCCAGTGCTTTGGGGATGCAGCCAAACGCCGCCCAACCTCCGTCGCAGCCGCCACCGAAGCCGTCGAGTCGAGGAATACAAACGAGCTCCCTTGTATCGCTCACATTCTAGGTTGTGGTCCCTTTCAACCATGAAAAACAGCTACAAATTGTTCCCAGAGCTAAACCACTTAACATCTTGGCACTTGGTTGTTTTTAACTTTGCAACAATAGGCACTGTTCACTCCTCTCATTCTCAGTTTTGGTTTTTTTTTTATTCTATAATAAAGCAGGAATACTGATGAAAGGCTAGTCACGGCTTCTCCCCGTGGTATCAGGGTGGCGGCATGTGATGATTCACATGGGGTGTGTTTGATCCAAGAAAGCCCAGCCTCTGCTTATTCTTCCTTTGTTCTGTCATCTAAGGTGGAAAGGCAGAGAGAGACGAGTTGAGACTTTTTTTTTTTCTTTTTACTATTATTTAGCAGTCACAGAGCAAGATAACATATAAGCAAAACAACAGGGAGTGGAATTCTTTTCTTCAGCATTGAAAATTACGAGTAAAAGATGTCTTTGAAGAGGGAGATCTGTTTCCTGCAAAGTATGGACATTTTATTCTCATTTGTACATTATTCTTATACCCCTGTGGTCTTATAGTGTATTATTTGCACTGCTATTGTGCTGTGTAGCCCTGCAGAGGGTCAGCATTTGCACTTGGTGCTGTACAATCACAGAATTAAAAGCTGGTCCCAGCCACACAGAGTTTAAATTTAAGCCAGGAGAGAACAGATTCAGCCAGAGTGGGATGAAAAAAACCCACCAGGACGGTGTGGGTAAGCACAATAAGCAATGGTCTCAGCACATCCAGCCTGAACCTTTGTCAGCTTTTTCACAGGGAAAAAGTTTTAAGGAGGGATTTGAAGAGGGACAATTAGATAACTCCGTTGATGCCACTGAAGTGCTCCCCATAAAGAAATCACAAAGATGCTTTGCTGAAGCCGTAATGAGCAAAGCAGAGGTGACCAGCATCTGCAGCAAAAAAAGGAGCTGGCCTTTTGATCCCAAAGGGACAGCAACCACTGCAGGAGAAGGGCTTTAAGCAGGGCCAGCAGCTTGTGCTCCGTGCTGGAGAGAAGGGGGAGCCCGAGGAGGGGCACCAACACAAGGGTGACACAAGCAAAGCAACAGGCTGGGCAAATTGTTTTCACAACAGCGCTGTTGATATTCTTAGTGGGGGAAAAAAAATCCAAGCGTGGGACACACAGAGGGCTTTTCTCCCGGCTCCCATCAGTATGCAGCTATTTCTGACACTGTGCTGCTCTCACTGCTGGCCATGCAGCACCTCCACATGCAGAGCCCAGCGTCGCTCCGCCAGTTTCCCCTCTGTCCTCGCACACCCACCGGCAGTGTTTTGTAACTAATTCCCCCTCGGCTTTTCTCCTTACCTGTTCTCTGTTGTTGCTAATAGAGTACAGTTTCATTCCAAACCTGTATCAGTGTACCTACTCAGAGAGCTCACTGGAGGCACAGATAAAATCTTGCTAAGCAAAAAAGTCTGTTTTGTAACACTGTCCTGACTGTGACCTGGCGAAAGGCAGCGCGTTCACCCACACGTGCTCATGTTGCTACCCATGGCAGGGCACTTACCTGCTCCTTGAGCTCGGCGAGCTGACTGGAAAGCTGCTTCACGAGGCTCATGGTTGACTCCAGCCTCTCCTGCAGGTTCCTGATTTCATTTTGCTCGCTGTCGCCTTCGTTGCTCACCAGGGACATGGCCCTCATGCGAGGGAACCAGTCCAAATTCTTCTCCTACATGGGTATTAGAAAAATGAGCCATGTTAGTAGGGGTTGATGCAGTGCTACCAAGCTGAGGCTAGAGAATGAAGACTCGGGACTTCTACTCGATGGATGGCACACAGCAGTAAATTCAGAAAGTATTTCACATGAGCGTTTCTATCCTTGGTTCTCCTTAGCTACAAAGCAGGCACCAACACTTGGTTCCTCACAGCTGCACCTGTATGGCAGTGTTGGCACATCCCTGGGTCAGCTCTGGGAAGACTTCTTTGGCACACCAGCACCAGGAAAGCCTGAGTGCTCTCCATGCTGCGCTCTTAAGTGTATGCAGGGACACATTTCCCCAGTGCCTCTTCAGCTTGGCTGGGCTCCATCTCTTTCAGCCATCCTTGCAGCAATGACAGTGAGCCAACACCAGGAAAACAAGAAGAGTCCTCTCCGGACCAGCCTCAAGTGTGGTTAATACAAAGAGTGAAGGAACCTGGATTCTGCTGCCCACAAGGGAAGATTTGGGGTCCTGGGAATGGCTTAGGCTTCAACATGGCATTCAGTCTGTGAATCTTAGGTAAATGCAAGCACAACCCCATGAGTTAACCTGCTAAGGACCAAGCACCACATGGAACGGCACCAACTTGGGTGTTTCTCAATCCACGGACTCGGGCTATGAATTCAGCCACCACAAAAACCCTGCAAAGAGATGAACCGTGTCAGGAAGGCGCCGTGCATCTGTGGGAGCCTGAGCTGCCTCCATAGCTCAGGGGCACGGATATCTGTGCACAGAGCTCAACAGACGGAGGAGAACGGAAGGCTGCAAGACTGGGAGGAGTGGCAACCACACGGCGAGCCACCCGCTTTGCCCCAAGGCACGAGACAAAGGGAATGGGTCCTGCAGCTGGTGATGCCTCCTTACATCAGCGCACCTCTGGCCTCCACCTCGGGGGCAGTGGGAGGATGTGGTTAGGTCATATGCGCGGTGTTTTGCAACGGGCCCCCACGGACACGTGCACTTGGCAGCTTGAGAAGAGAAACAGAATGAGTGGAAGCACGTTTCTCCCAGGTCCCCCACACAGATAGCACCGTACCGGGAGGAACGAAAGGGAGTTCTTTCCCAAAGCCCACCCACAAAACTCCTGGAAGGCAAGAGCAAGGGTCCAGAGAAGAGCAACGAGTCTGGTGAAGGGACTTGAGCACAAGTCCTATGGGGAGAGGCTGAGGGAGCTGGGGGTGTTTAGTCTGCAGAAGAGGAGGCTTAGAGGTGACCTCGTCACTCTCTATAACTACCTGAAGGGAGGTTATAGCCAGGTGGGGGTTGGTCTCTTCTCCCAGGCACTCAGCAATAGGACAAGGGGGCATAGGCTTCAGCTCTGCCAGGGGAAATTTAGGCTGGATATTAGAAAGAAATTCTTTACAGAGAGAGGAATCAGGCATTGGAATGGCCTGCCCAGAAAGGTGGTGGATTCACCGTCCCTGGAGGTTTTTAAACTGAGATTGGATGTGGCACTGAGTGCCATGATCTACTAAACTGACTGGAGTTGGACCAAGGGTTGGACTTGATGACCTTGGAGGTCTTTTCCAGCCCAATCAATTCTATGATTCTCTATGATTCTGTGATTCTAATTATGTTGTCCAGGTACTTGGTGCAGTTCTAAGCGCATCAAACTTTCTGTAGTCTTAGACTTTGCCTCTATTTTTCTCTATGAAAATACAAAAGCCAGCGATGATTCTGCAGTATTTCCAGCTGGGCAGCTGCACATGGGCAGGGTCCAGGCAGGCCCGGCCTGGCAGGGCTGTGAGCCCAAGGACACGCCAAGTGAACACGCCTTTATTGTGCCTCCAGAAAGATTTCCCTTCAACTTTGCAGTGCTCTGCCCTGATCACCAAGCCCTTCCCTCCTACAGCGACATGGCTTAGAAACAACCAAGCTAAGCTTTGGCAAACATGGAAGCACTCATGTTATTCAAGTTTCTCCACTATTTGCATTAGCCCAGTCCCCTCTGTCAGCCTGGATAAGACTAAATCCAAAGCCATACATAAGTCAGCTTTTTTGCTTCTTTTTAACTCAAAGCTTCTAGCGAGTTTTTGCCTGGCCATGCAACCTCTGGTGCTGTCATTAAACCAACAAGATGCCCAGGGAGCACGGCAGTGCCCCTCCGGCGCCGTTTGCAGCCCAGGGCTGGTGGAGCGAGGCCTCTTTCCTCGCTGCTCACTTCTCGAGCCTCGTGATCTCATTATGACAATTTACTGTGGTTACGCATGATGCCGTTTTCAATGGGTCATAACTCATTCAAATCAAAACCTGTTTTCACCAGCCCTGCTGGTGAGCTCGAAAGGAGCACACGTGACCTTCCCTGCTGGATATCCCCAGCTGACACGCGGAGCGGGAGGCTCCTATTTCTGCTGCCTGCATTCCTGCTTACAAGACCAACATTCATTTTCCACGAGTACGCTCTGATATTTATTTTAAATTTATTTTGGCCGGGATCTAGCAGAGCATTAATCACGTGCCCAGCGTCAAGCACAGGTGTACTCATTTATACTAAGCTCAGTTTGCGCACAGTGACTTTCTGGATCAATGCTTTTTTTTTTTTTTTCTTTTCAAAATGTTTGCCAGCAAATTTGTCTGCCACTGCAGGCACAGAACGTTAATTCAAGGCAGCTACAGCGAACAGAGCTGCGCTTGTATCTGAATGTTTCCTGGAAAGCTCTGGTATCTGCACCCACTACAGCTCCTCTTGCTTGAAGCACCTGAAGATACCAAACAGGAGGCCACAGGAACCAGCTGAGGGACCAGAAGCCCTTTCAAGGCTCACAGCACCACCACTTTCCAAAGCCAGGCTGCACATGGAGAGCAATCTGAGGCTCCATCGTTGTGGTTCCTCTGTTTGCCGAGGACTGCTGCCAGGATTGTGAAATGCACTTTGCTGGTTTTGTTTTCCATCTGCCACTCCCTCACTCCTCCAGGACACAAGGCAGGGACCAACAACTCCTTTGGAAAGATTTTTGTGGATTGATCCCCCACACACACCACGCTGCAGCATCTAGAGGAACACCACACAAACCTGTGAGGACACAAGACATCCTGGCTCTGTGGGCTTGCCTCTCTTGAGGCATCCAGTGCCACCTGCTCCTCTCCTCCTCCTCGGAACAACATTACACTTCCTGGAAAGAGGGAGGACCCTGGGGAGGTGGAGACAGGAGAGAGCCCACAGGAGGTCACCCACTGCCACGCAACGCTGTGTTGGATGTGGAGCAGATGTGGCACCACGTGCCAGCTCATCCTGGCCACCACGAGCCCAGAGTCACGGGAGCTCAGCGACAGACTCCACTCACTCACGTGTGCCCAGCTTTGCCTTCCTAGAAATGCTGGGATAATCTCTTCCAGGAAAGAAACCCAGGTGTGGTTTGGTTACAGACCAAGAAGACTAGGGCCTTTTTTCCCCCCAAAGTACCATGGAGGATCACACAAGGACTTGGTCCAACTTCTAAGAGAAGCTGATGGGTTTGCACGGACCAGAGACCTCATGAAAAGGTGTTACTGACTCCTACAGGGCTTTTTTTACAGCAAACACCTGCCTACTGGTTTCACTTGGTAGTCCCAAGTGCTGTGCTGGGAGCAGACAGGACTTCACTTCTTGGTTCTCAACTGCAATACACATCTAATGAAATCAGTCCAGCTGTGTGTTTTTGTCATGCAAAATAGCAGAAAGGTTCAAAATTCAGTAGGAGACACATTCCAGCCTGCCAACCTGTCTTCAGGTTAAAATTATTTATCTAACTTTCACCAAAAGCTCCATAGTGCACGAGGTAGGTCCATTCCCTTGCTGAACCATGTGCTTTTGCCAGTCAATCTTATTTTTTCATTGCATTATGAACTGCAGAACTTTATTAAAGGGCAGCATGAAAATTAGCTCTGGGCACACAGCCCTGTTTGCTGAGTCTACGCCACAAACAAACAGCAACTGCTGCTGGGGACAAAAAACTTTTGATCACAAACCTGCCAGGATCCAGAAGGCAAACTGGACAAGGCTCCCCAGCCAAAAATTTTAGTGATGTGCTCATGGGGGGGGGATACGCACTCTGCGACCGCTCAGCAATGGGAAAGCTATTTTCACTTCAAGGTAATTGCTTGCCAATTAACTGGAGGCCATTAACGTGTTTGTACAACCCCAAGCATTTGCTCTGGGACTTAAATGTTTATGGGCTTGGTCCGGGGTTCACCTCGACCAACCAACACCATCGAGCTGTAACGTGCCTTCCCCACGCTGCAGGTGCGCTCCTGGGGTTTTGCAGGATGCTATCCATGATGCCTTGGCCATTCGTCCCAGAAATCCTACTGTTTTGCCCAGGATGGAGTTCGCTCAGATTTTCTGAAGCCCGTCTGGAACCCAGAGGCAATTTGGAGGAGGGAAGCGGGCTGCTGGCAGGGCGCAGGGCAAACCTCTGCAAACAGCTGTCATGGGGCTCCATCAACAGCCACCAGGTTAGCGCGAGGTGACACGGCCCCACAGCATTAATGAGCTCATCGAGGGCAAGGTATGTGGATGGGATGCTTTAAAATGAAGTAGCTGCCTGGACAAATAATTAATTGCTAAAATGTACTGCAATTTTCTTTCTAAACAACACAGCACGCTGTTAGTTGTTAGTGTTATTTTGCTCTCGCACAGGACAGCAGCCATTCGCAGCCCAACCACAGCAGCCCACCTACGGATCACAGCATCCTTCCCCCCAGCATGGCTTGTGCCTCGCAGAACCCATATTTAAACACACATCTGCGTCCAGGCCACAGAGTCAGCCAGACAGGAAGGCTGCAGGGACAGAAAAGGAGCTGCAGCCTCCTCTTCCTGCCAGTTCAGCTGGGGGAAGGAAAAGAAAAAAGGGGGAAAAAAAAAGGGAAAAAAGGGAAAAAAAAAAAGGAAAAAAAAAAAGGGGAAAAAATAAAGGGGAGGGGAAAAAAAAAGGCAGGTGGGGCTTGCCAAAAGGCTGCGGGCCAAAGGGACTGCACACGAGCAGAGCAGACATTTCGTGTGGCCATGCAGCGCGCTGGCTCCCTGCGTCCTCCCCCTTGGCTGGCAGCACTCCAGAGGGAATCTCAGCTCAGCCAAGGAGAAACCTCCCTGCGAGGCACTCCGGGTGCACGTAGCCACGAGGTGCACATGCCTGAGAAATCACAGGGCTTAGGAGATTCGCTCCTTGGGCTCTCCGAGAAACAACCCTCTTCTTCTCGGGGAGGAAAAGTCCATGCCTGCCGCTTTCTACGCAACTCCCTCCTTCCCTTCCGTGGGCTTTCCAAGGGCATGGCAGGGCTGTGAGCTAATTCCTCCCTTCGGGAACACGTTGCCTTTTTTCCTGACTTTGCCAGCTCCGGTTGAGCATGGATGGAGAGAAAAGACTGAAGAAATTCATGTCGAGTTTCTGTAGTTTGTGTGAAGCCTCTCCTGAGCCATCCCTGCCCTGTTGGCACGGCCGACTGGCTTCAATCGAGCTCCCACGCTGAGCTGAATCCATGCCTCCGGAGTAATTGGCAGAGGGATGTTTCTTTAGGAGGTGCTGGTTTCACAGGCTAGCGGCGAGATGGATCAGCTGCAACCAGCGGGAAAGACTGGGCTGAGCCTTTAAAAAATAGATTACTAGATAACGGCGAGGGAAAATAGGTCAAAGAGTAGGACAAGGGGGATGAAGTAGAGGAGAAAACTAATGCATTCCTTCAGCTGGTGCCACTGCCATGGGCTCCGAGTGGCACCGTCAGCTGTGCCAGACTTTCATTTCTCCAGCAGGCTCTAAGGCAGTGACTCTCAGCCCCTTCCACCCCGTGATCCCTTGTTGCAACATGAAAACAAGCCCTTTTGGGACTTCCCTCCTATCTACTCATGAAGAGAAGCAGTGATGACTGCTCATGACCCCTCCTGGGTTGTGACCTCCCCCACTGCAGGCACGAGGGCAGGAGAAGGGTCTCCATGTGCTCCAGCCCACCATTCCCTTTCTCACATGGATCATTCACTCCTTGGTGACTCAGCATCATGAACAAGACAGACAGCAGCGGGGTTGTTACCCACCAGCAAGGCTGAGAAAATGGGTGTGCTCCAAGCCCTCTTTGCTCCTCAGCTAGAACATCACTGAAGGGTGCAGAGGAGGAGTGTGGACATCAATCACTACAAGACAGGGTGGGTATCAGGGAAAAGCTTCTCACCTAGAGGGTGACTCAGCACTGGAACAGGCTCGCTAGGGCAGTGGGCACAGCACCAAGGCTGGCTGAGTTCAAGAAGGATTTGGACAACACTCCCAGGTGCATGGTGGGATTCTTGGGGTGTCCTGCATAGGTTCAGGAGTCAAATTTGACGATCCTGATGGGTCCCTTCCAACTCAGCACATCCCGTGGTCGCTGAGGGGTGCAGAGGAGGAGCAGGGACATCAATCACCACGATGGTTTGCCACCAGCACCTTGGTGTGCCACGCTGGGCTACTCCTGGTGCTCCACCCTGCAACCCACACTCGCGGCACGCAGTGAGCAGCAACCACCACAGCAGTCCAAAAAGAGCCTTCTGGAGTTTTAGGAAGACTGTGGCCTCTTTAGGGAGGCTGTAGTCCTTCCAAGTTCCCCCTGGGGTGGTAAAACCTTGCTGCACTGGTGCTGAGGAGAAGGCACGGAGGCAAACAGCCCCCTGACATTGCTGCTCTCCATCAGGCAGCCCCTGTGCCCTTCCAGGCACGGGAACCCACAGGCCACTTGCTCCCTTTTTTCCGAGCCAGCACCTTGAATAAATACTTGAGTTCTGGGTACAAAGGGATCTGTTTACTGAGAATTGTTCTGTATGTCTGAAATGTAAATAAATCCATCCACTCCCCTCCCAGATATGCTGCCCATATAAGCAGAGAGGGATCAGTCCAAACGACCTTTTGAAAGCTATTATTTTTCTGCCCAGGGACACAGTCTGGTCCTAAAAGTCTGGAGTTATGTAGCTCCTACAGCCACCTTAAAAAGGGATTTTAAAGATTTAAGCTATCGTGTGCTTTAGATGACACAGGGCAATAACCACTTCGTGATTTAATCACAGACAATAATAATTTGGTTCAGTGCATGATTCAGCTAATCCACAATTTGATAAATGTTCATCCTAAACTACAAACCCAAATAGCTTTCTGCAAATCCTGTTTGACACTTTAATGTTAAGACTGTATTTGATAAGCAATCTGTGCTGTACAAAAATATAGGGAGGGAAATTAGGAATTGTTATGCATCTATATGCACCCACAACAGTAATTCAAAGAAAATAAAAATAAGCCTTGGCAATTACAGATAAATCTTTATGCAACGAGAAAACTAATAGGTCTGGCTGGGTCTGTACTGGATTGATATGTGCTATAGCTCCTACAGATCACAGAAAAATAGAAAGACCTGTTTTCCCCTGAAAAAAGGTTGAAACCACAGCACTGACCTGGTCTAGAAGTGTCATTGATGCATTTACTTCCATTTTAACTTTGCTGGTTTTGAGGGCTGCAACAGAATCTATCACCGTAATTCTGAGTAATTGTGAGTTCCTCAAGACTGATATCCAGGCCAGTCAGTTATAAATGTCTCAGTGTTTCTGTATCAGCACTCCCACTTATGATATCCCTGCACAAACTATGGTGAGGAATGATAACAAACCTCAAACTGCGAAGATTTTTCACTGATGCTCTGTGGGGCACTTTCAACACTCAGCTTGAAGTTCTCCAAAGAACAAGCACCCCAATATTTCTGCATATCAAACACACCTAAGGGACTTGGCATTCACCTCCAAAAGATGGAAACGATCATGGAAATCATTTTTCCCAGCCAAGGCCGTCAGTTGGAATGTGTTCTCACAGCCCTGTTGTGGGCAAGCACATGCTCATTTCTCAGATGTTACTTTCTTCTGCTGTTTCAATTGCTCTCTGCCCCCTTATCTCTATCACAACCCCAAGAATTGATATTCTCCTCCTCAAATCTTCAAGTATCCCAACACCACCATCTAAAGCTAGGATGTGGTCCTTAATATTTGTGCCCTTAAAAGAGATATAATTATAGATTTGTGTAAAACATGAGTTTATTTTTCCACATTCCTATGTTTTCATGTCGTTAGTGGTTACGAGACATACTTTAGGAAAAACACTTCAGATTATTCATTTAAAATAATTAAATTATGTCTGATATAATCCCTGGATCTTGTGCATAACGAAACATCTGCTACAGAGATTAGAAAATAAATGTTCTTGCCTTTTTTTTTTTCCTCTTTTGTTAAACAGATGTTGTTGATACAAAACACAGAACTGTAAATCATAGTCTGCATGTGGACACAGACTGTCACTCCTGAGCAGAAATTTACTGTGGCTAGATAGAGGTTTGAAACAGCAATGAATCACTGGCTTACTAACTTTATTCACGTGGGTATGGTTTCAATATTCTGACATTAAGTGCACATGTCCTTAAAAAAAAAAAAAGGAACCTTCTAATGGCAGCATGGGAGGCTCTGGTTTAGTTCCAGCTGTCTCAGAGGGGGAAGCACAGCACAAAGCACTGGCAGCCTGTGTGCAGAGAAACCTGGCAGGTCCCTGTCTCTTCTCTCACAGCTGGTTCCACAGCTGCTGGTGCTGCTATTGAACCCTTCAGGCTCTGCTCCCTTGGTGCCCAGAGTGGCCCCTCCAAGGGCCACCGTGCCCCAGGCAGCCCTGCCACAGGAGAGGGGCTGAACTGCCCATGCAGCCCCACCACTGCCACCAAAATCACAGCAGGTGCTGCCTGGGAAGGGACCCACAGGGATCATCCAGTCCAACCCTCAGCCCTGCACAGGACCATCCCCAAGAGTCACACCCTGTGTCCCAGAGCATCATCCAAAGGCTCCCTGAGCTCTGGCAGCCTTGGTGCTGTGCCCACTGCCCTGGGGGTCAGTGTCCCACCACCCTCTGGGGGAAGAGCCTTTGTCCAATACCCAACTAAACCTGCCCTGACACAACTCCAGGGATTCCCTGGGTGCTGTCCCAGGTCCCCACGGAGCAGAGATCAGTGCCTGCCCCTCCTGAGGAAGCTGTACCTGCAGTGAGGTCTCCCCTCAGGCTCCTCTTCTCCTGCTGAACACACCAAGTGCCCTCAGTGTCCTCACACACTTCCCCATCTTTGTTGCCCTCCCTTCGACACTCTGTAATGGCTTAATATCTTCCATACATTGTGGTGCTCCAAACTGCTCCAATATCCCAGGTGGGGCTGCCCCAATGCAGAGCAGAGCGGGACAATTCCCTCCCAGCTCTAACATCTTCCTCCTTCTCCTTCCCCTGCTGCTCCTGCCATCACTGCATCCACCATTGGTTTGCCAGACAGGCAATGGGATTTCTCGCCAAGATGAATGGCAATGGGATTTCTGCTTCTCAGTTTAAAGTGACCAGAATTCCTGTGCCTCTCCATCCCCTGGTCGTTCCCACCCCACATCCCACCCTGCCTGCCCCTGCAGGCTGAAGCTTCCCCTCCTCCTGTTCCTCTTTTGATGTTGATTTTCATTCACAAAACTTCCTGGCAGGCGCTCTCCAGACACTGAACTCTGGACAAAAGCACGTGGCACAAATCCCACGGCAGTGGAAGTGTACCCACACAGGTGACATCTGCTCCCTGGGGACACACAGCTGGGGAGGACACCACAAATTTGGACCTGTTTTGGTCACTGTGCCTGCTGGTTTGATCTGATGAATCAGAGCCTAACTCCACGAATAGACTCCAAACCATGACCTCTATTTCCTATCTTTTGTAGCACAGGATTCAGGATCATACTTGTTGAACCTTATGGTGGGTTTTGGTGGTTTGGTTGGTTGGGGGTTTTTCTCACATTTAGCTTCAAGTCTCCGGTCCCATCACCCTTGCATTTTGCAAGTACTATCCAATTCCTAGCTTTAGCTTCAATTTGGTGTAACAGAATCTTTGGGAAATACAAAGACTCAGCTGGAGACTCGTTTTTCAGAGGCTCGGGACTTGACCTTGTTCTCAGCTTTGCACAGGCAGAGCTTTGCTGATTGCAGCATGATTGTTCTGTTTTAGGGTCTCACCAGAGCCAAGGCATTTAGAATCCTGATCCGATGTTCCTGCTCTGGGCCCGCTTTGACTCTGATGTATTTTGCACACGGGGCGGTATATGAAAGCACAACTGAAAAAACAACACTTTCTTTTAAAATTAGTAAGAATTATCACCTATCACCACAGAGTAGTGTTTTTTTTTGTATGTGCAATCATGCACATACCTTACATGTGCAAAGAATCACGCAATTGTTAAGGCTGGAAAAGACCTGTAAGATCATAAATGCACATACTCGAGCATCACTCGGAGGAGAGGAAAAAACTCCTGAGTTTCTCTGTGAAGCATCTCTTGACAAAACAACACCAAACAACAGCCACTTTCCAGCCTCGTGGGAACACCATCAACCTACCATCAACCTGCTCTGCAGCCTCTTGTTCTGATCAAGTACTTGTCCATGGTTCTTGGATTGGCCCCATGGCAGGTCTGGCTGTGGCACAATGAGCAGCAGATACCACAAGGTACCCCCTGCCCACCAGGAGGGAAGCATGAAATGCTTTTATTCCCTTTGGGAAATAGGTGGAAACCAGGAAAACTTGGCCCTCGAGGTGAAACATCTACTGGCTCAGGTTTGTGTCCGCTGCGTGCTGCTCTCAGAGGTTGTAGGTATAGACCAATAAAAGAAAAAACCACCACGCCACTTTGTGACCCTTTATCTGCCTACACTACATTTTCATTTAGTGTTCTTGCTTGCATGGCTAGGAAAATATTGAAATGGATTATCTTTTGGTTTTTTTTTTCAGCCCAGCACTTAAATACGGTTTGCTCTGTCCAATTAAACTGCATTTTCTCTTGAGAACAAGCAGATGATCGGTTCACAAACCCAGAGTTACGATATTCCTTCAGCAGCACCCAGCAAAATGAAAACCAGAAACAAAACATTTAAATCACATGTGTATAAAATACACAGGGTTCATTAAATATGATTTAAAGTTGCCCGCTTGTTTTGGAGACTCTTTAAAGCTCCTTGTACCCCAAACTCACAGAAGTGTAATGTGATTCCTGATCTATTGAATTTGGGAGGATGGCTGCACTGGGTTCCATTATATATAAATTGGATGCAGCCAATTTACAATCCCCGATATATACTTTTATCTCAAAATGCCCAGTGAGGCAATTGCGTAAAGCACTTTATCAGGGATTGTTGTTGGTAATATTGCAAGATTTCATGATGTAAAAAATACATCAATGTCATTTAAATTGAACAAAATGGTTCCCAGGGTTGTTTTTTTTTTCTGTAGAGCATTTTTAACCATCTTCTCAACAAATTTGTTCAATAAATACTGTATGAAACAAACATTTTGCACTTTGTCCCACAGATGCAATTTGCCAGCCTGATTGATTTCTTTCTCTCCAACTAATCTGATTTCTTTAGGCTATATATCTTCTCTTTTATTAAAGATGATGCAATCTTAGCTTTTTATCATACACACATCCACCACGCTAAAAAGAGAGACGATTCCACGAACTAGCCTTGCAACCAAATAGCAAAACCTGACACAAATCTCATAAAGCCAATCCCCAAAGATAAATGGCACAGTGAGACCAAAGTTACACAAATTCAGAAACTTATCCATGCAGAGTCATGCGGGCCCGTGGATTTTTCTTCCGGTGACAGATACAGAAAACAAGTAACTTCATCATGCCTATAGCACCTTGTAAATCAAGCTCATGCTGATGGTGCGCCCAATCCCCCCAAATCTTGCTGTCTCTGCACCGTGAGAGCTCAGAAGCAGAACTGCATTTTTTTTGCAGCCCTTCCCTGTTTTACATCTTGCAGAACCTCACCACCGTGTTTGGGGTCCAACCAAAGCGACGCCTATTTACTTTTAAATGGTGTTCCTGGTAAGGCAACGACCTCGTTCTTCTACTGACTGCCCTCATGTCCTTGGGGAAACCCAGAGTCCTTCCCTCCCTCAGCAGTTATCTGCCTTGGCTGTGGACAATTTTTCAGCCTCTCTGCCATCCAAGCAGCCAGAAGCTTAGCACCTCTGTCATACAAAGAACAATAATTGTTTTCAAATGTTGCAACAATATTCTCCACCAGCACTGGAGTGTTTTGTGTCTGCTGCTTCCCCCCGTAGGGCAAAATCGAATGAATTCAGTGGACGCGTTTCGGGATCTGCTCATCATGTTGTTCCTCTGGGGGTTCAACGTCTTATCTGTGATCCCAGCTAAGGTCCAGTTTGCACCAGGCAAAGCCCTACACAGCCAATCCCGGGAGAACCAGGGCTCTGTTCCTGCCAGGACTTTCAGCACAACAGTAGGTGCCTGTCCAGCGCCTTGGAGAGCCTTTCCATCGTTTGGAATCGCGGCCCAAAGGTCTGCCCACACACAGATCCGTCTCAAGCCACATGCTCCTTCAACAAAGGGATAAAAGATGGGCTTTTTTCAGCCTGCCTGGAAAGTTTACAGCTCTAGTCTCTGGCAGGTCAAGGCGAGAGTGGATTCCAGCAGGGAACCGCATCCCGCCAGCAGCGTTGCTTGGCTCCGGGATGCTCCAGCTGGAACAACTCCCCCCGTGCTCCTGGGGATGTGCAAGCCTCAAGGAACACAGTCTGGCCTCCTGGCCAGACCCCTCCCCGAGTTTTTAAGGCCAGCAGCAAGCAAACAAACAGGAACCCACTGCGGCTCGCTTATGTTCATCTGCAAGTTGAACAAGCCGAAGCTGGAAGGAGGACAAGGGGGCTGTGACTGCACTGGACCATCAAGGCAGGACCCATCTCTGTCAGAAAATCAGCCTTTGAAGCCGAAATACTGGTCAGCAGACAGGTGGCCAGATCTTTCAAAGGCTGAGGAAACCAAGCCAAGCTGACCACTGAGCCACAACACCACAGAGGATGAAAAGAATAGTGCTGGGTAGTATCAAACCACTGGTGAAAAAAAGCAGCCAAAATCTCAACGAGTATTCCTTCAGGGAGTTTTAGTCTCCACTCTGTAACTTGGGATTACATTACAGCTTTGTGTCCAGGATGGATTTCAAAGGAAAGAGCAATAAAGGACAGGGTTGTGCTTGGTGCTGGGTCCTGTCCCTTCGGGAGTCAACAAGAACATGAGGGGCTGAGCAGGGATGAGGGTTCTGTGAATGGCACCAGCCAGCTGGGGGATGAAGGTTATCACCACCCCCTCACTGCACACAGCAAACCTGCCTGGGCTGCAGCACATGCTGTCAAGACCAACCTTTCCCCTGCTCCAGCTAATGGCATCACTCCTGGGGAGGCAGGATCGGATCCGCCGTTTCCTGTCCAAGCCACCAACAGGATAATTAATTTTAGCTGGCTGAAAAAAACTCAGAGCCACTAAAACCTCAAGCCTGTAGAAGGAGGTACCAAATGAAGCCCACCTTTCCCTCTATTTACCCACACCACACCTGGCCAAGCAGGACAACTGCATTATTTATGTCACACCAAAGAGCCCATGTCTGGAAGACGCAGAGCCCTCCAGGTAGGAAAGAAGATGCTCGGTGCTCTTGCTGAATAGGAGCTTTGTGCAAAGATGCAAAGTCCTCACGTGATGGTAACTTTTCATGCTTTGAGAAACACACAAACGAGCAGGAAAGCAGCTAATTAGGCGCGTTAGCATGATTGCTTATTTTATGAAGTGGAGAGGGAGGTGCTCAGCACTTTCATGAGATAATAGCGTAGAGGCAAAATTGTACAGAGAAGCAAAAATAGCAACGGACTGCCTAGAGAAATTAACATTATTTTGGAACTACAGGAAAAGCAGCAGCAGAAAAATAACTCACAGCAGAAGGAACAACAGTGCCTCAGTATATTCTGTATGTGTAAAACTGGGTAACACTTCAATATATACAACCAAGCAGTGGCTGGACCAGTGCAAAGCACAGTTTTAGCTCTATTTTAGTGACTGCATCACCACCCGATAGCTCTGAGATCCATCCTGACCTGAGCCAGGCCTTGATGCAGAAAAAGAACTTTCTCTGGGACCTGGTGCCCCTAAACCAAAGCCACAGGGCCTGTGCCCACGTGGGAGGACACAGAGAGCTGCATTTCCACTCACTCTGTCTTGGCAGAACAATTGTTAAGGCTGAACAAAACAAAACAAAAAACCAAAACAAAACAAAAAAAGGGAGCAGTAAATCAGCTGTTTAGGCATATTTCTTTAATTGCTTATTTTATGAAAACCCAACTGCAGACAAAACCAATGTTGTATTTCTCAGGAAATTAGCCTGTCTGCGAGACCTCAGATCTTATTTAGCAGCCAGCTTTTGTGCTCTTGGTATTACTGCCATGGTAAGTAATTACTCATAACGTGACATGCATCACATCAGCCTTTTAAAAGTAATTAAGAAAAAGTTTCATTGCCTAATGATATGTACATACATCTCATCCTTGCAAGTTTTGCTTTGATAACATCTGCCGGTTTTTTGGAGGAAAGCCAACCTTCAAAAGTACAGTAACTCAGCCCTGACAAAGGGAGCATTATTAGCTTCCCCAAAGTTACAGACTCCGTGTCCCGCTCCAGCACAGCATTTGGGTGCACAAGCCCTGCAAGGATTTTCAAGCTGCCAGATCAGGAACTCCATGATGGATTAGAATTTATGGTAATGAAGAAGCCTTAAAAATACAGTTTATTTAGAGCAAGCCGGTTGAAGAGCTGGAGCTCAGCATCCCTGGCAGGTTTAGCTGTGGCAGCCGAAGGGGTCACCCCGACCAGCAGGTATTACCCTACCCAGAGAGAGGCAGCAGCATCACTGCTGTGTCCTCCCCTCAACCAGCACAGTCCACGCTGGCGTGACTTCAGTGGCCATCAATTTGCACATTAGTACTCTGGGCTGTGAGCCTCGGCAGCTCAGGAGCGAACAAACCCTTCGCTTGTCCTCCCCCCTCTCTGCTATTGTCGTGGTTAATTGCGACACGAGGGGATGGTGGACAGATAGGGGAGAAATATTCTGAAATTGAAATTGCCTGGGATGAATCACCACAGTGCGTGTGGAAAGCATCCAGAGCATCTTCCTGACATTCCAAGTGTATCTCCTGCAGCGCTCATGTTTTACCTTGGACTGGCATCTTTCTGGTTAAGGTCATTATTTCCACCTGTCTAGTGTTTAGTGAGCCTTGGACTTAATATCTACAGATTACAGATAAAAACTAGCAGGGAAATATTTTACCTCCAAAATTCAAAAAGATGATGGCTAACAGAATGGATGTCAGAACTTTTTTTCCTTCCTTCTCTAAAGAAGTTATATTTTAAGAGCAGAGGTCAACAACCCTCTTAGTACATATTATTTTGTTACATTCTTCAACAAAAATCGACAGCAGTTAAGAACAGCTTGTCCCACAAACCCTGCTCCTCCCCTCCCTGCTGTCAGCATGCTCTTCTCCTTTCCATACAGTATTTTTTCACTGCCTCCACTTCTCCCGTCCCAATTCCCTTTGGATTTGCCTCCTCTAGAATCTCTGCATGGTTCACCTGGGGATGGTCACTGAACACATTGGGCACCAGGGGAGCACACCAGGGTTTGGCACCGGCGAGACGACTTGACGTTCACCAACTAACCCTGTAGCAACCTTATCCAAAGTGTGGGAGGACGAGCAGCCAGAATCCTGACCCACCACCACTGCCAGGCTCCGGAGGTGCCACTTGGCTCATGGTTTGGGTGTTTTGACAGTCAACTGTTTCTGCTGAGGTTGGTTAAAATGGGAAAAAAACCCCACCCCTTTGCACGCCAGGGACTGTGCGCAAGCAGCTCCAGCTCCAGGAGAGAGCTCACCCCTGGACCTGGGGAGGGGGTCACAGCCTTGTGGAGCAACTCCAGCCAGGATCTGAACCCTGGGAGCTCGGTGCTGTCACGGCTCACGTCAACCCTCGGCTCACATCACACCTCGGCTCACATCACACCTCGGCTCCCGAGGTGGGAACGCGGCAGGGCAGGGAGGGACGCCAAGGGAAAAGGGTTTGGGGCTGCCCAGCATGCAGCACGGGCACAACGACAACCAACTACTGTGAGGCTTCTCCACGGCTCCTCTGGCGTCATGCCCGGCGCCGCTTTTGAATTTAACGCCCGTTTCTGGGCAGCTAATAGGAAAAGAAGGCAAAAAAACCCCAAAACCCCATGAGGCTGGAGGTGGGAAGAACAGAAACAACAGCGCCGGCTCAAAAGAGCACTAAGCTCAGGTCAATTTTCAAACACCGGTATCTAAAAGCAACAAACAAAACAAACTAGAGTCTTTCAAATGGAGAATGTGTTTTTCTTCGTGACATGGAAATGGTCATAATATTTGCTAGATACTTATTTTATTTAATGATCTTTAAAAAAAAGAGATTACGCCTCCAAAATATTTAAAATAAAGCAGTTAGGATATTTTGTCACAATTGCAGGCCATTGCTGTGCCACAGAAGTGCTTTTAAAAGAGCTGAATGATGAGACCACTGTTCAGAATTCCAGGCTGGTGCTGCTTCTTCCTTGTAATGTTGATGGGAATAAAAGGATCATGGTCCCAATGAACACAATGGTGAACAGAACCTTCAATTTCCCACCAAAGATTGCCTTTCTTTAGAGAGATGGTCTAATTCATGGCAGTATCCTTAACTCTTAGGAGCATAGGCTGGTTTTAGAGCAGTTTTCTCAATTGAGGAGTTATGTAATTGCACTAATTACATCCAATTACATAATTAGAGTAAATAAGTAATAATATAATTAGGCGCTTTAATTATGTAGTTATGACAGGTAGCACTAATGCTGATAAAAGCCATTATGAAACTTGCTAAGAACTGTGGACAGAGCACGCGAGAACAAAACTTTTAGGGCTTCATTTGCTCAAGTCTTTCATTCTTCTGATGCACAAAAAAATTAATTTAATTACTATGCCAATAGCCTTTTAGCTTTGCAAATGAATGGAGGCATAAATCACAGGCTGGTTCATTTATGTTTTGCTTCAGAAAAATTCAGTAACTAATCACCTACATTTTTTTACCTTCAGGTATCTATTTACAGCTACCAAAGCCAAGGTGAAATCTGTGCGTGCAAATGACACCTCTGAAAAGAGAAGCCCAAAAATTCAGACATTAACCTTCACTACTGCAGTTATGGCACTAAACTGTCTCCTCTGACAAATGGACACAAGGAACATCCAAACGTTGCTGTATCGGTGTGATACAGGTTATGTGCCCATCTCTGGGTATGCCAGAGATGGTGTTTCTGGTCAAATGGGTCAGATAAGCAGGATTTTTTTTCTGCAGGAATGAAAATTCCACAGGGGAATCATTCATGCAAGTCCTCCGTGCAAACCCAAGGCATGTAGCCAGCTTTTCAAAGTTCCTGTCCTTTTGGAGATTGTATAATACCTGTCTGACTTCATAAAAAGCGCCTGGAGAACAAACAAATAATAAAGCTGGCTGCCCTGATTTAATATTCATTGATATTTCACCTCATAACTGATATGAGATAGTGTGCAAGAAGAATGGGCATCGCTGGAAGAGCTGCAGTGCTTTTATTCCCCCAACATCTCCATAAAGTAACCGCCTGAAAAGCTTGAGGTGCACGAGCTGCACACTGCTTTACAACACATTTTATGCTTGATGCTTTTTTTTTTTTCCCCTCTAAAAAGAAAGAAAAAAGAAAAATTAATGCCTTTCTTTAGGAAAACTGGACAGCCACTGGCTACTCGTGTCACTGCTCAGAGCAGCGTGCTGAGCACTGAGACAAACCCAGAGCTGCTGGGAAAACCAAAATCCCAGGGAACACGAGGAGTTTGCAGGCAAGGTCCACAGTCCAGAAGAAGAAAGCAAAAGAAGCCCACTGCCCCCCGAGGTCTTTTGAGGCCAGAGACTTGCAAAATGATGGGAATGCCTCAAAACAAACCACCTTTGGAACAGAGACACAAACTTGGAAACCTGCAAAAACATTGCCTTTGAGTGAGGGGTGTGTGCAACTTCTCCCGTGTGATTCGTTCCCCTTCTTCAGCTGGAAAACTGGAGAAGTGAACTACGATATAGAAAGAACTCCCTTCTACTTTGACACCCAGCCTTCCAAATACTATTCCAAAAGCAGAAAACCATAGTATTCCTACTTTTAAACAGTTATGCCATCAGCAAGCCTCCAAACCAGATGCTTCACTGCCTGCTGGACAAATGATACACAGAAAAGACTGAGAGCCATAAAGAGGACTGTTGTGTTTTTGACAAGGCTGGGCAATGGAGAGGAGATGCTTTCTCGGGTGCTTAGTTAATACTGATAATCATTCCAATGTTACTTTTTGCAGTGCTTCGTGAGGCAAAAGAAGACAAGTGCAAATAATAAAAGTTGTAGGGTTAGGGAGGATGATACTTGGAGCTTAACTCTACTTTCTATTAAAGCAGTTACTGCAACATGCTCCAAAATTCTGAATTTAAGGATAGATCTGAGCCTTGAAGATTCGATTTGGGTAGAAATTCTCTCTAATCTGGCTGCAAGAATTGAGGTTTGATTCATTAAAGCTACAGAAGGCATTCCTAATCATAACGAAGACTAATAAAGAGAGCTTTTCCAGGAGGATGAATCACAGAGGGTGTTGAGCCACATTCTGGTGAAGTATGAAATATAAAATCTCATTCTGGTCCCCTTCAAAGAGGTCCTGACACTTCCCTGTTATTCCAACAACCTTATATTTATAAATATTCCTTGCAATCCCATAAGCCTTATTCAGCAATGAGTCAGTTCCACTGGCAAGCCCCTTGGGAAAGGTTAATTTGAAGTCTGCTCATTTCTGCCACATCTCACCCAGAACCTGATCTCTTACCAGGGACTTGGTCTCTTCTCCCAGCTCCCAAGAATGGTCACTCGGCTTTCAGTCTCTCAAAAAGTCTGAATTAGCTTCTCCCTCTGTCTTCAGGACAAAAAACCACACTCGGGCTTAATTTCTGCATGGAATGTAGTAAATCTCACATGCCTGCCATGTAATTTCACCACCACCATTCTGTGTTTCAAACACAACAAACAGCTGCAAAACTATCTCTGAGGGGTTTCCCTTTGACTCTACTTTTGGTCCTGAGCAAAGTGGTACCTCTAAATCTCTTCTTCCAGTCGAGTATCATACTCCACCCTTCCAGTGAGAGGACTGTCTTTAATTCCTTAGTATCCCTTGTGCTGTGTGATACCCAGTAAACTCTCTGGCTCCAAAATAAAGTGTCATTTTTTTGTTTATTTAAGCACTTTCCCATTGTTTCTGCCATGCAACGCCAGTATTTCTGCAGCACACCTTCCCTGGATTTTGTACTGGGAATTTAAACCACACAGGTACAATTACTAATCCCACACCAGTCACTTGTAGGTTGTTCAAATATTTCTCTCTCTTTTTTCCTCCCCCCACTCCTCCATTCCTACTGCCATTCCATGTAAGCTTTGCACTTCCAGATCCGTATGTACCTCTCCCATCATCCAGAACAACCTTTAACTTTACATATACCCATGGGAAAAAAAAAAACCAACAAAAGCCTTCCTTCAGAGGCTTTAATAATCCCAAAATCTGGAGTACATCATCATTCTGCCACAGAGGAATGGGGGCTTTGAGAAGTCAGTTCAGTGCTTGAGGTCATGTGAGTTTTTGGTGTTTTTCTGTTAATATTTTAGATATTCAAACAGGAGTTCCCACCATTAATGTGAAAGTAAAACACATGAGTGAATTACATCAGTAAAGTCAAACCACTGCTGCCACAGGATGAATACACTTACTATGAATATTAATGCACGATTAAACATTAATACTCAACATACACGCCACAAAGTTTAAAATCACACAAACATAGCAGGGAGAGGAGGATGATTAGAGAAGGACTAAACAAATGAGACAAGCCCCAGAGTCTGCAGATGTTATTGATTCCACATATTCAAGTGCATTTCTGAGATAAGCTAAAATACATCCATGTGTAACGGGACGACTTCCCACTCTGGATAATCTCTTGTAATGCAACAGAGGCTGTGAGGAGTGGTTTTAAGTTTTGTTTCAGGTTTTCTATCTCACCCACCACACTGCTGAAGTCTAGACCCATTGCTGGCTACGGGACGAATGCCCTGAGCAGGGCAAGGAGGTTGATGGTTCAAAACCGATGGACACGGGCTGTTCCTCTGTACCCGAGCCCTGAATTCCCATCACCTGCCATGTCACCTTCCCACAGAGGGATAAAGGCACTGACAGAAGCTCCGAGCAGCCAAGCCCACACTCCTGCCTAACCATGAGCCATCCCTCCAATGGGAGTTTTCCAAGGTAAGCTCTGCGTAAGCCCGTGCCAGTGCTTGGGAGTCACCTCCTCTAATTTCAGCCAGAGCCCAATTAGGCATCTTGTCCAAACTAACCACTTAGGCTCTCAGGGGAGTGGGAAAGGTGAGTCACCCCAGCTCTCCTGGACACCCGTGTGAAGGCAGGATAAATAGCCCAGCTCTCTGTGCTGACAAGGTGGGGAGCTGGGATCGATCAAAAGCGGGCGCCTGCCTTGAAGACAGCGCTGACGTTAAAGGAGAAGAATCTTCCCTGTGGCTAAAAGGGCACCCAGCATCTCAGTAATGAGGCTGGGCAGTACGTCCAATCAAAGGCCTGAGCAGGGAGAACAGAGCGGATGCTCCCAACAAGAAATGTGGCTCCAGAAACGCATAAACAGCAAAGCCTGATGTGCATTGGGTTGCACCCCCCTCTGGGACTCAGGAATGTGCCAGTTCTGCAACCACAGACCCTGGCACGGGCCCTGAGCACTGCAACACCTGCCAGAAAGTCCACGGGAAGAAAACGCTGCACTGGAATATCCCAGCAGGAGGGAAGAATTCCTCAAAAATGAAGCCCCAAGCCAAGGAGCCTTGCTGATCCATCCCTCTCACTCACCAGAATGAGCTCTCTTTGGTAGCAGGCTGGAAATGAAACTCAATCGAACATCTCCCTGCCCCAGTGTCATCACGTTTCTCCCTCCAAGTCATACTCTCCCTGCTTCAAGAGGCAGTTTCTGTAGCTCTTCAAATCCCTGCAGCTGCTCTTCTTGGTCTTTTCAACAGCTTGTTCAGAGCAGTCATAGGAGAAAAGCACCAGCCCTCAACACTGACCCTGTGCTTCAGCGTTCAGCAGGAGATGTTATTTTTCTGGACAGCAGCCCAGGGATACTGGACAAAGCCAGAGCAGCAGCAGATGTTGTGATGCATCTCCTGCCCCGGCTCTGGCTAATGAGGCAGCAGAACCCACAGAGCAGGAGAGCACGGCTGCCAAACTGCAGACTGTGGCCTGTGCCTTCATGCTTTTCACTGTGTATAAGACTGGGCTTTGTCGCAGGCTAAGACATGTGAAAAGAACTTTCCAAACACGGATCGATGCCTCCCATTGTTCAGAGAGAGGGGAAAAAGAGAGATACTCTCTCTGCTCTAGCTGCAAGGAGCATCTCTCAGTTGCATAAAGCACATGCCCCAATTGACTCACCACAATCATTTGTGCCACGTAGCTCTCCGGGCCAGTGTATTCAGTCGGATCTTTAACTTTGACAAGGACTATAAAGTACAAATAATGCCACATGTTGTGTTCTGACTTTATATGCTCCTCAAACGAAACGGTCTTGTTATCAAATTTGTCTCTCTCCAGTCCTGCAAAAAGACATGAACATAAAGCTAAAATATAAATTTCAATATAAAAATACCCCAATCTGTTAAATATGTTAGAAAAAGGAACTTATACTAATTTAAAGGACGATAAATTTGAAGGGTCTTAATTTAAAAGCTATAACTGGATACAGTAATCACCAGGCAACAAACACCAGGCCAGAAGGCATTCCTGACAGAAGCCTTTCAGTGCAGCATTTATTCTCTTTTGTGGTATTTCCTCTTAATAACAACAACAACATAATAAATGCGTTACAGTTTTACAGTGCCTCCTATGCTGAGGGCTGTAAAGTGCTTTACAAGAGTTGGCTCTGACTCTTTCTAGACGGACGCTGGTAAGTCCACAGCGTGGAATCCAGGCCCTGGTCTTCCAAAGATTTATGCACACGATTCCAAAGGCTTATACATATTTATACTCATCCAAGTATATGAACAGTCCCACTTAAGCAGGCGGGGGGTTGTTTGTGTGCTTATGCCTGGCAGGGAGGGTGAGTCTCTACAGCTTTGAAGTCACACAGTCTTTACAGATGTGTAGTAATAAGAAATTTCTTGGGTTTTTGCCTCTCACAGGTCAAATCTCTGAAGAGTAACACAGTGAGGAAGGACAGGATTCACCAGTGTTACCACTTTCCTCCCTGGATCCCTCGTGGAGCCTTCCACGAAGACGTTGTGCTAAAGACACCCAAAAATGTTGTGCTCTGCACAACATTCATCTCTGTCAGTACAACCACGGAAACAACACCAGCCTACAAAAAAAGCAGGTATTTCTGAAGTCCCCTGGGGAAGTGATGGTCTGCCCTTTGTTGTGAGTGCCCTTCAAAATAAGTGTGATTTATCCATGGGTTTTGTGGGGCTGATTTGCACCGAATTTTTCTTCTCCCTGGTTCACATCACCTCCCGAAACAGGCAGCTTTTGCTGTTGTTACCCTTCTGGAATGCACTGTGCTGTGAAATAGCAAGCTGTACTTTCATCTGCATCACACTTTGTGAAATAAAGTCAGCAGCTGCACCATCTACATCAGTGGTGCTGATGCAAGTGTGAGACACAGCTCTTCTCCCTCAGAGTTGGGGTGGAGGCTGTGAAGCCACCTCTTAGCAAAGCCAGCTTTTGATTCATAAACCAAATCTTTTTCCTACTCAGAGGGAATAAATCTGGAATAAAACCCTGGCATTTTTACAGACTTCCTTGTAGAAGAAAACCACCCCTTAGGTCGACACTTTATTTATTGAGAAATAGTTCATTTTCACTCCTTTCCCCATCAAATATCTCAGCAGATCAGTAACACCTACCACAGATGAAACAGGTTGTCTTTAGAATCTCTTCCTTTTTCTGCTTTTCACTCCTGAGATCAGCAAATGTATCAATGATGACTCCAAAGATCAGGTTCAGAACAATAATTATGACAATGAAGTAAAACAGAAGATCATAAACAACTCGTGCAGCAAACAAGGGCTCCTGCAATAAGACGGTTGCAATAAGATATAAAAATAGCAGAGCTCTAAAATATTAAACAACATTTTCACAGTAGCTCCAGCAAAGCAAATCTTTCTTTTCACGTGCCACATTCTGCCAGCCTTATTCACAGAAACGGAGAGGGACCACCTGTATGTACAGAGGCATAAACCCCAAGTCCTTTGGTTCCCCATGACACTGACTTGGAAGTCACCAAATTTCTCAGTTTCCCACACACTCACTGGCATAACAGTAATACCCTTTGGGAAGTGCTTTGATGTAATTAGCCTTAAATGACTGCCAAGTGGAAAGGGTAATTTTCAAAGTCCAAGTGTTTACAGACTTCATGGGGATAAACCTTGGTTCATGTAGAACCTCTCAGTCTATGAGGTAGGACTTAGATTCCTACTCCCAGCACAAGCAGCTCTTCCATCCAGATCCAAGTGATTTGTCTCTGGACTCTTGCAAGCCCTGCTGAGATCCCACTTGTGAATTTATTTATAACACGTCCTTGTGTTATGGTGTGGCTTGTCAAGCAAAGTGCTGCTAGATTGCTTTTATTTGTAATGTTCTTTTGGAACTTAAATAAAAACACGTAAAGCCACCTAAATATTAAGGGAAGTCCTTAAATGAACTGAAATTTTGAGGAAACTTATGGAGGAAACATATGTCATGATACACAAAATTCTGTGTTGACGTTCATGCTAGTTGAGTGCAAGCAAACGGGACCTATTCCAGGGCAGGTGCTGTGGAATATGAGCTAAAAATACATATTATGTACCTCAGTGGAGAGTCTTGACATATATTTATCAATCAATCCATTTTAAAAGTTTGTATTTGTAATTCTTAGTGTAACAGAAGAGTGATCTCCAGTGACACTTCAGAGAAACACAGAATGGGTCAGCTTGGAAAGGACCACAGTGGGGCATCTGGTGCCACCTCCCTGCTCCAGCAGGGCCATCCCAGAGCATGTGGCACAGGGTTGTGTCCAGATGGCTCTGGAATATCCCCAGGGAGGGAGACTCCACACCCTCTCTGGGCAATCTGTTCAGTGCTCAGTCACTGCACAGCAAAGAAGTTCTTCCCCATGTCCAGGTGGCACTTGCTGGGCATCAGTTCCTGCCCGTCCCTCTTGTGCCATTGCTGGGCACCCCCGAGCAGAGCCTGGTCCATGCTCTGTCCCCTCCCTGCAGGCACTGACAGACATGGGGGAGGTCCCCTCTCAGTGTCTGCTCCAGAGGATGAACATCATGGATGATCACGGGTCCGTCCATCATCTAAGAGAGATGCTCCAGTGCCTTCGGCATCTCCGCAGCCTCCGCTGGACCCGCTCCAGGAGCTCCATGGCCCTTGTCCTGAGGAGCCAGGACTGGACACAGCACCCCAGATGTGCCTCACTAGGAGCGCTTGAAGGTTATGGTAAGTTCCAGTTTTCCAGAAGGAGTAAACAACTACCTAGAGTTCCTTTCTTCAAGTATCATCATCAAACCAAGCTTAGCTCTTCCCACTAAATATTCCATCTGGGATTTAAAAATTACATGGATAAATCAACTGTGTGACAAGAGACCAGACTAGATACAAAAACCGTCTATAACCTCCAAAAATTGACTTTGGCATTCATGACATGCATGGGGAATAATGCATTTCCTCAGCCAAAACACTTACATCTTTGGAAGGCTTCCTGAGCACGTCTCCCACACCACCACCATTTCTCAGGCCTTGGTTTAACACGGTCACGATGCACATGAGCAGGGTGTCACAGGTCCTTTCTATTCCATCCTCCTCCTCTTCACCTGCAAACGGGAGAGCGGCAGCTTTAGGAATCCCGGCATCAACCCATCGCTCACCAAGCAAAGCCACAACTCTTTGGTGCAGAACGAACATCTGCCTTTCATGTCCTTCAGCTGGACCACTCCGACCCATGTGAGCATCGCTGCTGGTGACACACTTATGCACATCAGGCACACTTAGCCTGAAGAGAGATGGAGAAAATCACAAGCAGTGCTCTCACCAGTGCTGTCAATGACCCGGAGCTGCCATCCCCACCCATGGGAGCACCCCTGTTCTGTGCTGGTTTCACCGGGCCTCCTAAAAAACACCCAGATGAGAAGCAATATAAACCCAGAATTAGAAGCACAATTGTGAAAGGATTGTCTTCCTGTGAAATCATCCCCCTACCTACCCGTGTACAAGCCAAGTGTTGTTAGCATTTCAAACCCTCCAGGAGGGGCTGGCTTTTAGACAAGGAAATCTGTCCACGATCTTTCCACTCGCACACAGGTCTGATATACATTAAATGAAAGGCTCTCCCTGACCTCAGCTTGAAAACTTGGATTCTATTCTTATCTCTGCTTGCAGAGCTGCTGCGTGGTTTTGGCTGAGCCACAGAGGGTACTATTGTGCAGGAGATGCTTGAACGTGCAGAGGAGCTGGGCTGGAACACCAGTCCCCGGGGGGATTTTTGTCCGCATCGGCCAGAATTCCTCCCACCACGCACTCGCTCCCATGCTGGGGCTGCATCAACAGCCTCCCTTTGAAGAGCTCTGCTTGAGTTGTTCCATGTGTCCTGCTGGCTTGCACTGAAGGGTCAGTGCTGTGATTGCCATTTCTCCTGCGTTCCTTTCTCTTTAGGGATGCGCTCGCTGAAGACGCCGATTCACGCTCCGTTTGCCTCATGCACTCCTTGTAACATAATTTAATAAATAACAACATCCTGCTGTGATAGTTGACTGAAACACACATTTAACGGCCCCAAACTGCAACGTCTGGGGCCCTGAGATAGACTCAGATAAATTGAATTGCCTGAGAGCACTCGCATTACAGACAAGTAATTTGGATTTAAAACATGGGATCCCAAACTGCAGTGCCCGTATCCCGATGGGATGTGCACAACACTGCTGCTTTTGCCACCACTGCTCTTGCTCTGCAAGCAAATTAAACAAGAAAGAACTCCTGATATAAGGAACTTTGAGCGAAAACAAAAGCAAAAGCAGACATCAGGATAGACTTCCTGCTGAACTATACGGTCATTAAAGATATTACTACCATTAGTAATCCCAGATTTAAAAATAACTGCTTAAATATTGAAACTGAAAGGATTGAAACAAGAAACCTTTTTTATCCTGCCATATCTGGATTTTTTTTTTTTTACTAGCACAGTGATGTCCATCATATAAACTAATTTTTGCTCTGTTTCCTCCTTCCAAACAATACTCCATCATTTTTTTGGAGCCAATATCTGCGCTTGAGGAGGTGACTGACCACAACACAAATTAAAAGCCTTGATAAAAGCCACAGCTTCCATTTCCTTTAGGTAGCTGCAATATTGTCACTGTTCACAAGACCAGGGTGAGGTGTTGGAAACAACAGATGATCAGACTCAGGTGAACAGCGAGGACAAACCAGGGCTGAGAACTGGAAGCTGCAACAGCAGAGAATTATCTATCAGCAACCCTAACACACCATCTCCCTGTCCACTGAGATGCACATTCAGAGCAAGCCCAGGCTTCGGAGAGATGCAAGATTCATCACCTGACGGGCACATCTCTCAACACAGAGCCAGCATCCCACAGGATGCAACTCAGGCTGCAAGACCTTGGCCAAAGATTCACACAGCAGACAGCCCAAAGCTGGCAGAAACCTGCAGGGCAGCGATGTAGGCTGGGGGGAATATAAAGACAGCCATTTCTCCATTCTATTTCCACTCCCAGATGTGGAAATGCCCCCTTTTACAAACAGGTATCTGTGCACTTTCCCAGCACAGCTCTTTATGGGTTGCAGAGCACAAAGAGATAGGTACTGCAGGATGTGAAGTTCCTTGAAGTGATTAAACCCTTCACCAGGCTTAAGTGATATGGTAATGTCTTTACTGTATGCTTGATGCTTGAGACTCCGAGGGAGATTTGACTTCCTTTTGAACAGGTGATTCGCTGGCTAAGGCGTGCAAAACTCCTCTTGGTGAATGTTGGGTTTTTTTAGTGCTACTGGAGAAAGGAAAAGTCTTCAAGATTAACTGGCAGTGCCCTTAGATGTCTTGCACAGCCCCCTTTCATTATGGTTTGATTTTAAGGGAGCAGTACCCAAAAAATAAGAAATGTGAGATTTCTGTCATTTAAAGAGCTTGGCAAGAGCCACACCGCGCCTCTTTTGACTGATTGATCACTCTTTGAATGCAGCAGCTTTGCCAATGGCTCTTAGACTGTTTTCTCTATCTAGTCAGACAGCTTCCCATGTTGTTTATGTTTACACACCAGCTGGGGAGAAAAAGCCTACTTTTATAGCCCTCCCCCTGAAGTCTTTGATCCTAAAATTCAAAAACGAGTAGTGGAAGAATAAAGTTTATGAAACAGCTCTGTACTGGAACACAGGGTAGGAAGGGACCATTTCTGTCCTCGGTTTCAGCCCCCAGCAACCACTGCAAAGGCCACAACACATTAGAGCAAACAATATCTGTGGTGAAAGACCAACCACCCCAACTAGACTGCACCACGTGAAAAGAGTAGGAAGCAGACAGCCCTGGACCTGGGTTCTTCGGTCTTCTGGCTACACTGCAGCCTTGGCCCGGATGTACATAGAAAGAACACAGAAAAACTTGCTGATATAGATGCTATGCCATGAAAATCAACTTACAAACTTATGGTTCAGTGTGTGCAGGCGAGGATGCTGCAGATAAGCAGCGAGTTTTTTCCTCTAAGTCTCTTGGCGAGAAGCCGTCAGGGCACAGTGATCCAGCAGGCTCTTTTAGTAACAAAATTAATGCCAGTGCATTTGGAAAGCAGGTGTGGGAAGCACTCCCGTTAACATCAAGCTGCCAGCTAAGCTCCAAGGCTCACAGGAGCTGAGCACTTCTGGCTTCCAACAATGATCATCACTCCTCACAGCAGCAAAAGTCCCAGCAATAGTAACACACGAATCACAGAATCCCAGAATGGCCTGGGTTGGAAGGGACCTTAAAGATCCTCTTGCTCCAAAGCCTTGCCATGGGCAGGGACAACTTCCACTAGACCAGGTTGCTCCAAGCCCTGTCCAACCTGGTTATGGGCACTGCCAAGGATCCCCTGGATCATCAGTCCGAGGGAACTCGTGTACTCACCTGGGTTAATAACGGGGATGCTCGTGGAACAGTTCTCTTTTCCACAGGCTCCCATCATGGATGTGAGGGTTGTAGTGGGGACTTCACCAACACCTGTGGAGAGAGCAGTGTGTTTACAGAAAGACAGACATTACATTGATGTTAAGCTTTAAATCATTATTTTCTAGAAGCGAATCAGTGAGTTGGGGATTTAAGAAGAAAAAACCAGCACAAATTATACCACCAGTTCCTCCTTCCTCAAAGAGTTTGCCTCAACAGCTCAAAGCAATCATAGTGAACAAAAACACAGTTTTATATTTACTGTATATCACAGCTATTCCCATTTCATCTCCTGAAATTAATGAATCTACATCAAATGCTGCTGCTTCTGGTTAGAACAAAATATATTCAAAGCAAGAAACAACTGTCAGATATGAAAATAATGTCAGTTTTAAAACCATTAGATAAATTATTCACAAAAGCTGACAAGAAGGACACCAAGCTGATGTTCAGTTATCCTGAATGTAGAATATTTAAGAGTTTTCAAGGATTATAACACAGTTTGTACTCATTTGTAAATATGTATGGGTTTGTGTAAAACACTAATTTAACATTCCCAAAGTGGGTAAATGTGTACATCAGCTTGATTTTATCAAACCAATTTTATCTTGTGCATCTTCAACAATTTTCTGCATTTCAAATCAGAGACACAAAAAGGTTTAAGGGGGGAAAAAAATGAAGTCAAAATCACACAAGAGAAGTAGCAGACTAAGGCAATCCATGTAATGGAGAAAACAAATGCTCTTTCTCTTTCTGCCACTTTCTAAAGAAAAAATTTAAAGCACTTGTCCTGGGAAGCAGAAAGTTCCATCAGTATGCAGTCAGCATATTTTCTTGATGAGTTTTTGATCGGCAGCGACAACGTATGAAGCCAGCAAGAGCATACCCACACCACAAAGACATGCCAAGAACTCAGCAGAAGCAACGCAAACACACAGGAGCTACTGCACCGGCTCAGACCAGCACCGTGTGTAGCCTCACAGTCTACTCAAATGGGCACAAAATGAAACCTCACATAATAAAGTCTGTCCCAAGAAAATGAATGGTAAGTCAAATACAAGCCACCTTAGCCCTTAAAGGATGATCAGAGGCAAAAATAAAAACACCCCAACCCATGGTATGTTAAAAAAGCCTATCAGGTTTCCTCTTTTTTCATACGGTATCAAAGCAGCTATAAAAGAACACCGTGCCCATGAGTTCTGAATGACCTTTGCCTTGTTTGTGTGCTTTTAAATCCTGAAATAACAGCTTGAGGAAAGGGCTGGCAAACACTGAGCATGCACAGCCCGGGTTGGATCCCCCTAGTTGTTCTGTGCTGTTGTGGGCAGGTCTGAAGAGCTCAGCACCGGGGAAAATCATGTCCCCTAGGAATTTAATGACAATTATTCCCAGGTATGTCTATGCAGACAGTTACTTCTCTGCCCGTGCTCCCAGCAGGCTGGTTGGCAGCACATACAAAGCTCTCAACAGACCAGACCTGGCTCCTTTCTAGCAAAGTTTGTAACTCTCTATTCACAATGGCAAAACCTCCTTACTCCAGAAAGCTGAAATTCTTGCATTTTTAAAACTGATTAAAAGCCTCCCAGTGACTTTATAGAAGCCATGATTATACACAGTTTTTAGGAAATACACACTGAATTTGAAGATGCTCCAGGAAACCTCCTCTTATCAGTAGACATGTGATAAGTTTCTGCTGGTTGAAGCTTAAAAATAATCAAATGAACACACCTCCTGAACATATTAAGATCATATGCCTCATACAGTGCACAGAAGTTACTATGAGCTGCTTTTAAGGTAGGATGAGAACCAACAGAATCCTTTGAGCTGCTTTTCCAAATAATCAGGAAATAGCAGTCTGGTGTTTGTTTAATGTTATCGTGAGTTTTAAAAGCAAACATAACAAATCAAAGGTGTTAGATTTTAAGCCTTTCAACAAATAAAGCCAGCCTAGAACAATCCCATGTGCATCAGATTTTACAGAGAGTTCCGTGGGTGCTAAGGAACATGGAATTAGTCCTGCTCTCACAGGCACAAATAAAGAAGTTGGATGTCCTCAGATGAAAGTTAGGTTAGGCAGAGAGAAAAGTGATATACTGGAAGCAAATCTTAATATAAACCCCGATACCTGCAGCGGGGGTCCTGATTTTCAACCTGTCGACCTCCATGATGAAGTCGTCCTTTAGGAAGAGGAACCCGATGATGGAGAAGAGATAAACCAGGATGAGTGCCAGCACAGCAGTGAGGATAATGGACCGCCCGTTCCGGGTAACACTTTTTATCACGTTCAGCAGCGTCTCTTCCCTGTACACCAGATCAAACAGCTGGGAAAGCCACGGAGGAGAGGGAAAATGAATACAAATGAGGCAATCTATGGAGGCTACACAGGAAAACAATCTGAACTATCGAAACATGTATCGAGACGGGTTCTACTTTCTCAGCTTCACAAGCCCACAACTCACACTGATTTTGGTGGGAGTTGGGCGTGCTTATGGAGGAGAAAACCTAGCACAGAGCTTCAAAGTTTAAGGCAAGTTACAGCAAAATCAAAAGCCACAAAGTAAATATGAGTCTGATCCAGACATGGGGAGCAGTAACCAACAAGATTCATTCTTTCCCCATGTTCAAAACCAGGGTGAAAAGCAGTGTCTTCATACTATGGATCTAAACCTACAAATGAATTTTTCATCTCCCATCTGATAGTTTATTATTATGGGCTGCAACTAAAAAAAATTTTGAAGTCATTCACATGCACAAGGATCATTTTAAGTCAAAGTAAATTCATGGCACTGTTTGTATAAAAATAGAAACTTCCATTCTTCTTTACCCTGCACTACCTGCTTTCCTGATATTTAACTTTAAAGAAAAGTGTATATTAAGATAATACTGCTTTAAATGCCAAAGGCCTAAAATAGCAATTAAATGTGACAGGAGCTTTACAAGAACCTGTAACATTTTTTCCCTCTTACAATTTTACTGGTGTTCTATAGTGCTTTGGACCTTATCTATAATATATGTATTTCCACTTCAAAACACTCAGATTACAGATAAAAAGTGACACACTATGATTTATCAAAATGTTCCACAGAAGAAGGTATTAGCCACAATTTATAAGATCTGAAATCCACAGCCTTGTGAAAGGATTAATAATAAAGGAAGAAAGAGGGAAGACAGTTATCATTCATTCCATACAAGGCAAAGATTAAAATGAGGAACAAACAGTAAGAGTTTAGAAGACATCCACTACTAAGTGATCACCTGGAAGGAAACTGGGAAGGTGGACAACTATAATGTCCGTGAATAATGGACATTGGTCAGTAGCAGTCACTGAAAAAATAAGTGCATAAAATGTATCTTGAATTACTTGACACTTTGCAAAGTATTTTAAGGCAGAGATCACCTCACTCACTGAAGGAACAGCAGTTAATTTGCTGTGCATTTTTTAAGCAGGAGAGTGACATCCACGTGAAAAAGATCCTGCAGCTCCAGCCACAATCTTGGCTCCTTTGAAATCGGCCCAGACTTTGAAGCAGACTTTAATGTCAAGATCTGGAAAGTCTGACTTCAACAGGAGCTAAACCAGAGTGAAGCATTGAACTCCGGAAAATTGTAGTGTCCTTAACACATGCTTGTGAAACGCTGGGAGTTCACAACTATTCAGGAAGCTGAGCAAAACTACAACGACAGGAAAGCCAACCCATATAAGTGACCACAATTCAGTCGGTCTTCCTACGAGTTTCACGTGTTGCAGTGCAAAGCAAAAGGATTAGGAAACAAGGGCAGTGAAACACCTTTTACTGCTATTCAGCATGAAGGGAGCAGTTAGTGGAGTTTAGCATAATTTTGTGTGATTCATTTTCAATGCACCTGTATCACGTTATAAAAAGGCACTCCATCTGGGGAATGGCAACAAAAGAAAATGAAGTGGGATGCATTGGAAGTGATGGATCTCCCTGCTACATCAGAGGCATGCCATCCCCATTTCCCAAGTAATTTTTTTTAAAATTTATTTTATTAGGGCTGGTGAATGGGGTACTTTGGTACAGGTATGATGGCCACACTGGTGGGCAACTCCTGTCCCAGAAATGTCACGCCTGACACAAGATACAGGAACAATGGACAGAGGATATGGGGAAAGCTGGGAGAAAGGAGTGGGCTTGATGACAATTGTCTGAAAAGAAAGGAGCAAACAGCTCTAAACCAGATAAAACAAGTCCTAACAGAAACGGGTTCTAATAAAAACAGCAGCTCCTAAGGGGCAGCAACACAACGGCACACTAAAAATACACGATTTGGCTTGATTGTCAGGAAGAAATTGAAGACAGCTGCATGGGTAACGGTATTTTCTATTTTTGCAGAGTTTTCCCCTGCACAGCAGCACACACTTACCAGGAAACTATAGAAGAACTCGTGCACGCAGAGGCCCAGCATGCAGACCAGGACGTACGCCACGTGGTAGAGGAAAGCCATGTCCATGATGACCGCCCTGTAGCCACGGGTGAAAGTGCCACGATTCCCAACAAAGCTCACCAGGAATACTATTTTGTTACAAAGCTGTTGGGGGGGGTGGTAAAAAAGGATAGGTTTATTCCATAAGAAAAAAAAAAAAATCCCATCATTTATCACTTGCATTGCTGCCTAAATAGGTGGGTTTGACTAAATGCACAACTTTGAGATAGCTGGAGGGAGATGGGAGGCATCCAGCCCCGACAGGGCACTGGGAACAAGTGGAAGTGGAAGTACATCACCTCTCTAACACTGCACTGTGCCTCACTACATTGGGCTTTATTTCTATGACATTAGGGAGTAGGTGGGAGGGATTAATGCCAGGAGGCATTTAAAAAAAAAAACCCAAAACACCTGGGGAGTGAATTGCTAACAATTTTGAGTTTGGGGTCTGGAAGAGCGGCAAGGCTTGCCACTACAAAGAGAACTGAAGTAACATGACAGCGTGTGTGGGGTGTGTGAGATCTCCTATTTCCTTCACGTCATGGTTTTCAATACAAAATCCCTAAAAACAAAACCAAGCAAACCCACAGTGGGGGCATTTTTGAAGCAGAGCATTTAATCAACAGCATCAGACTCCCCGCTGCTCCTGAACTTTGCCTGCACACAAAGAGTGATGCAGGAGTGAAAAGGTGAGCTCCAACCCCACCTGTTTGGCAGTCCAGGACAAGCAATGAGGACTCAACATATTTCTTTTGTTCACAAATTTGACACGGGCAAGCACTTTGCTTGCTGTTACCTTAGACTGTATGTCTGGATAACTTTAAGGACGTGAAATTCCCACAGAACTAGTGGCAAACAGCCCAATACTTTGTGCTGAGGTGAATTAGAGCTGCAGCAGTCAGGCAGAAATCTAAACAGATGACTTGTGAGCATGACTGTGTGTCTCACCAAGCTCAGTAAGCATGCAAAATTACTCATGTCTGAGTTAAGAGATCTGGCAAAGGGCTGAGAGAATTTTTAAATTTTGAAAACCCTTTTCCTCTCAAAAATATATTTAAGGTCACAGAAACATTTCACAAATTCTTGCCAATATTGCTGAGCATACTGGTACAGACAGTTATTTGTATTTGATTGCACTCCCATGGCAACATTTCTTTAAATTCCATATTGGTTTTGTTTTTAAAATATTTGCATATATGCACATAACCAAACCAGCTTTTTTGATTAGCTTCCCACTTTGCTGACAGTGCTGTTTCAGGATGACGGCAAATGATTTATTTTTTTGGCTCAACCAGTGAACCAGAAAAAGAAGTTTTCTCGCAGCTGCAATCAAAGGAGTTTTTTTAATAAAAGACCCTTAATGCCTCTCCTCCCGCTGAAAGGGAAATTCCACTTGCTTTTAAAGTACTTACATTAGCAGCGCCAAGGAGTATCAGGGTGGGACCGAGCCCTATGGTATAGATGGACCTGAGAATGACAGACACCAAAAAGGGGCGGATGCCAACAGGCTTGGAGATGAAAAACAGCATCACTGTGCAAAATGCCACCGCTATCCAGAGGAGCATGGAGAACAGCGGCGAGAGCGTGCCTGTGCAGGGGAGAAAGGCACACCTGAGACAGGTATCTTTGGAGGCTCCGTTCCCCCCCCACTAAGAAACAGCCCCCAAAAATATCAATTCCTTTGCCAACATATCTAATAAATGGGTGATCCGTGCGCCGCAACCGCAGAGCACGACTTGCCCTCGTTGCAGCCAGAGCCATTATTCTCCCGGTGCTGATGATTCTTGCACAGGTAATAATAAAGGCAGCTAATGAAATTCCCATTAAAATCCAAGGAGCGCCCAGAGATGGAGGAGCAGCTCACCCTTCTCCTGGAGGCAAGCTGCTAATCAGCTCCCTTCCGCAGGCATCCTTAGGGCTCCGTGGGACTAATTCCATGATTGCTCAGCTACAGAGCGGCCGGTCCCGGGGGCATCACAGCGAGTGGCACCGAAGCACCCTGGCTGGGAATGCGGCTTTCTCCTGCATGGATGTGGGTGTGCACTGGAAGCAAGGCAGCAGGAAGCAGGCACGGGGCCTTGGGAAGGAGCAGGCAGTGTCTGCATGGCCAGGAGCAGCCGGGTGGCTGTGCCTTGCTCCTGGCAAGGCAGAGGGTCCCAGGTCTTGCCGCTGCCTGCGCCATCAGTCCCTGCTGCTCCGCAAGATGCTGGCTCCGGGCTCTCCCCGAGTCCTCAGAGATGCCCCTATTTCCCCTCCTCTCCTCTGCCAAAAGCCCTGGAAACACACCGTGTTTGCTGCGCTATAAAAAACACGTTCAGCTCTCAGGGCAGTGTCACACCTGTATGCCAACTGCTGTTGTCATCGGGTGATCCGAGAGGGTGGTGAGAAGGGGACAGAAAATCCAGCTAAACTCACAATAGGAATCATGCTATCCCTTTGGCAACCGACACACAGCCGAGCAGCATCACCGGCGTCAGAAAACAAGGAGATGAGGCCCCAGCCTCAACATTCGGATGGCATCTGAACTTTTCCAAAGTTCAGGAGTGTTTATATCCTTGGCGGGAGGTTCAAGGCCAGCTCCTCTATCAGACAGTTTCTCCACCAAGAAGATTTGGAAGCTTCTAATGGATCCTAAAAAATAACTTTCAAGTGGATCTGAAAGGTGAGGCTGAAGGTGTCTGTGGTTCTTTAACAAATCAGGTTTCCTTCTTCTCTATTTCAGGTCCAACAACTTCATGCTGCAGGACTCACACCAGTAACATGTACAGACAGGGATGCTGGAGGCAAGGAGTCTTCACAGCATCATGGAATGGCTTGGGTTGGAAGAGAACTGAAAGATCACCTCGTTCCATCCCCCTGCCACGGGCAGGGACACCTTCCACCAGTCCAGGTTGCTCAGAGCCCCATCCAACCTGGCCTTGGACACTTCCAGGGATGGGGCAGCCACAGCTTCTCTGCCCAACCTGTGCCAGGGCCTGCCCCCCCTCCCAGGGAAGAATTTCTTCCTGATACCCAATCTAAACCCACTCTTCTTTAGTCTGAAACCATTCCCCCTTGTCCTGTCACCTCAAGCCCTTGTAACTGGTCTCTCTCCATGTCTCCTGTAGGCTGCCTCCACAAACCATCCTCAGCTGGAGCAGTTTTGCTTATGTCATATGACATAAGAACTACTCAAAGGCAGTATTTTGGGATGGTTAGCTCAGCACAGGCACCTCAGCCAGGTGAGCAGAGCTGGATTTAAGCAGGGAAAAGCAGAAAAAACGGGAGACAAAAGTCCAGCTGTTGAGTCAGGCTTTGGTGGAGGGAGAGGCTGGAATTAAGGAGGCTGCCTTGTGACCCGCTAATCCCATTTGGTGACATCTTTTGTTTGTTGCTCAGGAATCCCTTTGGCTTTTATAAGCACTAGGAACTGGAATCCTGAAATGGTCTATCACTGGATACACTATACAAATCTGCAGTTCCAAATTAGTATTAACACCCACTGACTGCAGCCCAGAGGATTTCCATGAGAACAGATTAGCTAAAATGTGATAGCTTCAAAGGTTTACTTTCAACTCTTTCCTTCTCCTCCCGTCTTCCATGAGCTCTAACCTGCGCTCTTGGTGAATTCTGAGTTTACAAACAGGAAAGCGCTATGTAAAAATACTTCCCTTTTCCAGGGCTCAGCCCTGCAAACTTTGCTTCACCACTCGAGGAGGTGCCTGAGCTGGGACCTGCAGAGCCCACCATGCCGGGTGAAAGGGCAGCATGGTGCCCACGCCAGTGTATTTTCATCTGCTGCCTCCCTGCTTAGCCAGCCAGCAGGAATGTTTGCCAGTGCCAGCCGTGGGGGTTGTGAAAAGCACACGTATCTACTAGAAGCTGGACTGCTTCCACCAGCCCAGTTCACATGCCATCACACAGAGGTGACTCTCAGTCACATCACCGACTGGACATGAACCAAAGACCCAGAGGTGAATGGCTCTGCTCCCATTACCAGCATTTTGAACTATTTAGTCTCTCCTTTATCCCAATTAGGCTTGTTTTGGCTTCAAAGAGGCCTCCTGCTAGCCTGCTGCATTTATAGCAAACAATAAATTTCATTAAATATTTCCTGTGACATGGGATGGAGCAGAGGCAGAATCATAGGTTTTAAACATGCTTTCTTATAATGCATTTATCCTTTCTAACAGTTATGTCGTTTTATCCCCAAAAACAGCATAGCCAAAAGCCAACAAGCTGTAGTTTTCAAATCATTCTCTTCCATAAGTTTTAAAGGCTGCAAGTCATTCAATTTGGTCATTTTCAAGGAATCTCTGCCCCTCTGCTGCCAGGAATCCTCCTTCAGTTCAGGAGCTGCAACTGAGGGTGTGCAGTAGGACACTGCAATATGGTAATATATATAAAAAATAAGCTCAGATCATCTAGATAATTTTCAGCTCCTGACCATTTGACTCCACAGCGTGTGGGCCACATGAAACACAGAAGATCAACTACCACGTTTCAGGCAACATCTGGCACCTACTTAGGAGACACTAAATGGCTTCTGCAGTACCTGAAGATGCAGTTTAATTTGTTGCCTCTGAAACGGAAGCATTTAAAATTAAAAGGAAAAATAAAACTGAACTGTACTTGCCTTCATCTCCATCATCTCCAAAGGGGTAGAACAGAGCAACTGCTAAATTGATGAACACAGCAAGGTTGAAGGAAATGCTCCCCCAGAGAGAGATGTGTCTGGAGAACCAAAACAGGGTCTGATTATCTAGAAAGGGGAGAAGAGCAACAATCAATGAAATGCAAGCAGGAAGAAACTCGATCAGCAATGATCTGAAGGAAATAAAAAAATAAAGATTAATGCAGAAAATATGTACATCTTTAAAATTAACTAAAATACACAGATATTAAACACAGGTTTGCCATGAAACATCGTTTCAAGCAGAGCTTTTAATCCAAAGAGTTTTGCCTCTGGTAAGATTTTAGGACTGGGTATTTTGCAACAGAGTCTTTTCAGCTGCCTATGAAACTGCAGCCTCAGTGCATGGGGACACAAAAAGTAGATTTTAGCCCTCTGAATGCATTCAACCAGAAGACCCAGAAGGGTCATCCAGATAACCTACTTGGACCAAGTACACTGATGGTATTATGCAAAGAGCGATGGAATGGGCATGGTTTCAGAGCTGTGGTATTTTCTCCACCTCTGTCACACTGAAAACACCTTGTTCTGCTTTGGGAAGCAGGTAAATTTTGGTCTGACTGGGTGTTGGTGCTACGAAAGCCGCCTGTTTCCTGCGTGATGCTCAGATGTCCAAGGTCACCTGCTGACAAACTGCTCTGTCCTCCTGCTTAAAAGGGCTCGAGCAAGCCAGGACCTCCACGTGTGAAGTGCTGCACGAACACGCAGAAACAGTCTGTATCCCAGAGAACCCCCAACCTAGTTAGAGAAGGCTAAAAAGGGAAACAGGGCAAAGATTTTGTGTCCAGACTCACAGAAAACGATTCAGCAAGAAGGCTGGGAACAAACTCAGAGGGTGCCGAGACCCAGGCAAGCACTTTGTACGCGTGACTGCACTACAGTATGTTTAAATGGGTGTTTAAAACAAGACTCTATGCACAATAGTGTAAAAAAAAATGTCTCCAGCCAGAGGGGTTCTGAACATGATGTATCCCTGCTAATACGATTTTAAAGCACTGAAAACCTTCTGCAAGTCTGCAGAGCAACCAGCTAACTTTTGATGAGCAGTAGACTCCCCCAGCTGCATATGGCTGTGTCGGGCTTTAGTCTAAATAGACTTTAATGGCAAATATTCAGATTTCATGGTACTAACCATAACCTTCTGCTGCTGACTGCTGAGACTGAAGCATTTGGAGCCACTGCAAATGACATCTGTCAATTTAAGAGTACACACTGCGTGCTAACAGATACTTGGCTAAAGGATGAACTGAGCCTCAACCCATATTATCTCTTCAAATCAAAAACGCCCCAACACAGAGACCTGTGAGCCATTCCACTGATGAAAGGAACTGAGGAATTTCTGCTCTGAATAAAAATAAACCAATTTTCTCTGTTTATAGCATTAGGCAGATCTGGTCTATCTAAGTGTTGAGTTGGGCTCTTTTATTTGTGTTTCTTAAGCAAAACCCCCAGATATGATTTAGTTACTGAAGCAATTTTTCTACAATACCAGTGACTTGTATTCCCAAACAGACTGTGCAGATGGGTAGTTATTTTGGAATAATTTGTTTTACGACTTCTACTCCAGCCAGTTTGCCAGTACAGACAAGTTTTTAGAGTGTCACCAAGAGAAGACGACCTGGGCTGAGAGCGCTCATGCTGGAGACTTATTACTGCTGATGAAAATTAGAGCTTTAGAACTGTCATTTATAAAAATTGCAACCAACATCCATGTTTCCACCATGTTAAGGATGCCACATATTGCTGGGGCTGCCCAAACTCCCTGCTGCTCTGACCACAGACCCTCTTCCTCCATTCCTTCCTGATCAGTTGCTGTGAGGAACTTACGTGAAGCTCTCCTAAAACATCTGCATTTTGGCAGTGAATGGTGTGATAGCTCTCGTGTATTTTTATGTACGTTCAGCCTGGAGAAGAGAAGGTTTGGGGTGACCTCATTGTGGCCTTGCAGTGCCTGAAGGGAGCCCACAAGGAAAGTGGAGAGAGACTATTTCCAAGGGCCTGGAGTGAAAGGATGGGGGGAATGGCCTCAAACTGACAGAGAGAAGGTTTAGATTGGATATTGGGAAGAAATTCCTTACTGTGGGGGTTTCTCAGAGAAGCTGTGGCTGCCCCATCCCTGGAAGTGTCCAAGGCCAGGTTGGATGGGGCTCTGAGCAACCTGGGCTGGTGGAAGGTGTCCCTGTCCATGGCAGGGGGTTGGAATTGGATGATCTTTAAAGTCCCTTCCAACCCAGGCCATTCTGTGATTCTATGATATAAAAAATGTAACTTCCTGCTGTAAAAGCAGAGGGCAGAGCTGAGAGTGGCCGAGCTCGTAGGACCCTCCTGTCCCTGGGACATCAACAGCAGCCCCACTCCTGGGAAGGGCCAGCAGCTATAATAGAATGACAGAATGACAGAATATGCTGAGTTGGAAGGGACCCAGAAGGATCATCCAGTCCAACCCTCAGCCCTGCACAGGACCATCCCCGAGAGTCACACCCTGTGCCCCAGAGCATCATCCAAATGCTCCTGGAGCTCTGGCAGCCTTGGTGCTGTGCCCACTGCCCTGGGGAGCCTGGTCAGTGCCCGAACACTCTCTTGGGGAAGAACTTTTTCCTGAGATCCAACCTGACCCTGCCCTGACACAACTCCAGGGATTCCCTGGGTGCTGTCCCTGGTCCCCCCAGAGCAGAGATCAGTGCCTGCCCCTCCTCTGCCCCTCCTGAGGAAGTTGTACCTGCAGAGAGGTCTCCCCCCAGTCTCCTCTTCTCCAGCTGAACACACCAAGTGCCCTCAGACACTCCTCACATGGCTTCCAAATCTTTGTTTCTCTCCTTTTGACACTATTTAATGGCTTTATGTCTTTCTAACACTGTGGTGCCCAAAACTGCCCTAATGTTGCAGGTGAGGCTGCCCCATTGCAGAGCAGGACAATCCCCTCCCTCGCCCATCCAGGAATGCTTTGCCTGATGCCCTCCAGGACAGGGATGTCCCTCCTGGCTGTCAGGGCACAGCTGGTTCATGGCCAACCGGCCACCAACCAGGACCTCCAGGTCCCTTTCCATGGCACTGCTCTCCAGCAGCTCATTCCCACCAGCAAGCTGAACTAGAAACTCAGGATACCCACCCTGGCTTCGGTGCAGCTCCTCCTTGCGCCCCTGCTTTGATCCCTGCCCCTGCCAAACTCTCCCAGTGCCATGGGATGCCCACCAGTATGGGCTCACTGGGACACGCTGCAGCCCAGTCAGGCAAGGCTCGTGTGAACTGGCAGAGGGGAACTGACTCTGTGGGAGTCGGGTGGATTTAAAGCAGCCGAGGTTCTGGTGAGAGATGTTTTTAAGTGACTGACATTTACAAGTCTTTTAATGGCCTTTTAGGAATCTGCAAACCTCAAATATGCGGCTACACATGTCCCTGCTAAATATTAGGGGCCTTGGCTTAATTAAGTGCAATGCAGTAGAACTACGCCCTGTTCATCCATCCCTCAGTTTAACTTCTGGAGTCCAAAACGTCATCTTGAAAACATTACAAACTGCTCCATGCCATGCCTCTTTCATGGCAGCATGCGAGTGTCTCAGCTGACCTGCACTCTCAGTTTTGCCTGTTGTGGCATCAGAGTGAATAGGGAAAACCTGTGTTATTAAAATGAAAAGATTTTAACGTTTAAAACAGAGTTTTAGCATAATTAAGCAATCTTTTAAATGGCAACACTTACTCCTAATTTTCTTTTGCCATTTCATCTCATTGTAGAGATCCTCTGTCTGCTGGAAGAAGTCATTGACTTTGCTCCCTTGTTCATCTCTCTCTGTTGTATTGAATACTCGACATTTGGATTCCTGAGTGAGGAATTCACAAATATTGGGGACAGGGAAGACGATCTGTTCCATTGTTCTGTCGTGGCGAACAATCTATAAATAAAGTACACATTTCTGTCAGGATCAATGACCATCCAATCATTTTGTTGTATCTTTTCTTGTTCACAGCCCCCTTTTATTTATAAATTAATGCATAAATTATTTGAACATTACAATAAATTTAAACCAATTGATCCCAAAATAGAGTAAGACTGCTTTTTTATTCTCAAAAGCCTGCCTGAATAAGGTGGCCAACATATGTCTCAAGCAAAACCTAGGCCCAGATTTCCCAAATACAAAAAATGTTCCAACTTGGAATGCTTCCGTTCTGTAGCAAATTGAAACAAACCCCTCCCAGTAAAAAGTGCAGAAGTTCAGGGGCTTTCTGCTCACATTACAAAACTATTTTCTCACCTTGAGACTCTTTCTATGATGGGATAAGTTGTGAAGGTGAACATGCAAAAATAGCACCTTGTTACTCAGACAGCACCTGTATCTTGTCAGTCTTCATCTTCTTACTTGGCAAAAAACAAGGCTCTGAATTGTTTTTGTTTCAGGACTGGCTGAGTTCTCAGTGAGAGAGTTAGATTTTATTTCATCTCACCACACTGTCATCAAAATTCTTCCCCATTCTGATCAGGGACTCTGCATTACTAAAAATACAGAAATGGGTAGAAAACTCATTTTGACTACTACACCCATGTCTCTGCATGACCACTGGTGAAAAACACCCACTATTTGACTTTCAAATCAAACAAAAGAGATACCTTAATATAGGGGAATTAATATAGGGGAAATAATATCTGATAACTCCAAACAGGTCTAGGTCTGCTTTCAGAGAAAGAGCTATTTTGTAGAGCAGCAATGCTGGGTTGCAGAAGTAGCTACAAAAACTGACTGCAGTGCTTGTTTAAAGCCTAAATTTACCTCCTACCCGGAAAACTTGGCTAATAATCACCAAGAGGTACCTCAGCAACACCCAAAGTATTAAAACACGTTAAGAGGAGCACTGGGCTGCCCTCTGGACAACCACAGCCATGGAGCTCCCATCTATTCCGAGGTGGGATAACATGACCAGAAAGGATGGTGGGAGGCAGAGGAGGGTCCAGTTGTGGATCTGCCTTGATGGAAAGCAGGACAACAAGGGACCTGAAGTGCTTGTGTCAGGACTGCTCCCTCTCCAGGCGCTGCTGGAGCCCAGGGAAGGGCTTGGAGTCTACTGGATGGGATTCAGGCTGGCCCTGCGTGCGTTTTTCATACTTGGCCAATTTTGGACATGCCACAGCATTTCTGAGAGAGGGCCAGATGCCTCTGCTGCCCACAGGCTCTCGCAGCAGCTGCCTCTGCACCACAGAAATCCTGCTCCCAACACAGAGCTCCTCCCGTGCCCAACTCCTGGCGCCATCCCATGGAACCTGCCGGAGCCCCAGGAGGGATATAAGAATTAAGGACCCAAATACCTCCGGGGAGCTTCATCTAAATCCAACCCACGGCAGGTGTAAAGTTTAAAACACAGAACTGCCGAACTGGCCCAAGCCTTAGTCTTTTAAACAAAGGCCATACTGAATGTCTACACCACTTCAAAACACTTTGTACTCCAGCCAGACTTTTAATTGGATCAGCCAGCGTCACTGGCTTTGATACTCACGATTATTTATTTGAGTGATGTACCATACAAGATTATTCTTGACTTCATGACACAGCTACTATCCACAGTCAGTGTTTCCCTAACAAAACATGTTTGGTAACACGCAGGAAAGCCACTGTAAAATGATTCTTTGGAGCCCCTTTTGATAGAGGTGCATTCCTTTTCCTCCCACAGCCAAAAAAGCAGCACTTTATTCAACTTTCTCCTCGTAAATAACCTACACCATTTGAATAAGCTCTGCTGCTCAGGAGCTTAAAAAGAGGTGATACACCACTCACAAGGTGCAGACTTGTCTCATATTCAATCTCCCAATGAGCAATTCTTTACCTCTATCTGTGCAGTATGTTTGGCATAAAACCTCAAGGCTTCATCTCCTTCATCTGGATCTGACCCTGGCTTCAGCATCTGTTGCAATGTTTTATTGTGATGAGCCAACTGGAAAAAAAGAAGAAAAATCTGATTTATGTCCCACTGCTATGTTTTCAGCTTTATCATCTCCACTTAACTACCACAAATCCTCCTTTCCCCCCGCCCCCATTCCCATATACTTACATGCTCAGCCCAGTGGGGCTCTTTCCACAGATAACAACAAAAATGTAATTACTTGAGAACAATAGAAATAATTTCATCTTAAAAAGTCAGCAGCAAGTCTTCGGCTGAGATTTATGAAAGGCAGCTTAGCCTGCAGCCTAGATGGTTTTTGGAGGGCTTTTGACAAATGCCAAAAAATTAGACTGCATGCTTCTTTTCACTTGAGTTTAGACATAAAATTTGCATACCTCTGAGTACGAAATTACATTTACAATTAATTTTTCGCTGCGATTTCCAATGGCTAAACCAGGTTGTGGGTTGGCATTTCAGGGCAGGCAAGATAATGCCCACAACTATTTCAGAGGCAGCTGGACTGCAGTGGTGGGAAAATACACTCTGAACTGCACAGTTTGTATACACAGCAAGCGTGTACACACACACAAGTATGTATCTCCTACAAGCTTTTATAAATGTTATACTTTACCTGATTAATAAAAGACATCTGTTTTATGTCGTAAATATTTGAAATGTTTGATGGCTGCACAAAGTTTAAAACCGAGAATGTTGGCAGATACATTCATGACCTGCCTTAGGTGAGTGAGAGGCAAAGACCTAATCACAAGGCATGAGGACACACTAAAAATGCAATTTCCCCCATGTCCTGGGGAGTGGTTTTCACCCAGAGCAGATGAGGTGTTTCACCTATTTTAAGGTGGGGAAAACCGAGGCAGGAAGGGCAGGGCAGCTTCGCAGATGTGATGCAGGTCTGAATCATTGCCCTGGTATCACCACCACAGACCAGACATGGGCCATGAGAAACGAGGCAAAATGACCACGGGAACCAGGCTTTGAAGGGATGATCCCCACGGGTGGACTGGGATTGTGCTCCATGAAATAGCACAGTCTGCTGAGGAATTATTTCCCAATAAGGCATGGAGAAGCCACACATAATTCTAAGTTCCCTAGAATCTACTGATCAAAATCAATTCTCTTCTGGATCTTGATATAAACTCATTAATTAAAGATGAATAATAAATGGAACATCCAAAAGAAAAGAGAATACCAGAAAACTTATATTCAGGAAGAATAAATGTGCTTCCTACAGCTTCCCTGGGGACAGGATTCTGCTTGGCCCTGACAGCAGAGTCCTGTGTCAATGTGGCAGAACATCAGCATTTTATAAAAAATAACATGAGGGGCACCTGCAAAGGAATATTCTTCCCAGTGGTGGCAGATTTCTGCCCTGACCCATGAATTTTTTCTGCTATGTAGCAAATACAGCAAAAAAAAAGATAGTCTCATCACATGTATTCCTCCTTTAACTTATTTTTGAGGCTAAAAAAGTTCTAGACAGATAAGACTCTCTGACTAGTCCTTCCCCTTCAAACAAACCACACAATCCAGTGAGCAGTGTTTGCTTAGTGAGCCAACTTGAACTCATTTTCTAGAGGTCTTTTGCATCCCCCTCCATACACGCTCTAGAATCCTGGAGAAACACAATGAGCTAGTGGATGGGAGAGAGTTACTATTTAAAAATTCACTTTAAAAAGTGTTTCTGCTTTATTGGATGTCCCTCGGCTTTTGTACTTAAGAAAGGGCAAGTGCTAGTGCCCAGCTCACCTCCTCTGTATCATTCATCATTCTGTACACTACTGTCACATTCACTTTTATTTGTCTCTTCTTGAAATTGAAACAATCCCTGTCTTTCCCAGCCCTCCTCAAACAGAAGACTCTCTGTGACTCAATTATTTTCCCTGTCTATCTCCAAATGCCCTTTACTTTGGCTGTATCTCTTCTTTAAGATACAAAGAAAAGAACTGACTAGACAGAATGCAATCACGCCGTGCTTGGAGTGATTCATTAGCATAACCAGAAGCAAATATATCCCCATTTTTTAGTCCTCTCCAATACAGAGGAGCTTTGCCTGTCCCTTGGCCTTTATTTCTCCAACATGAACCATTAAGATTTTGAGTTTTCCAACAGATGACAAGTCGAGGATGTATGGATAGCTCTTGTCATTAAAAGTATGCCAGTTTGGAGAAAGGGACATGGTATAGATTCAGCAATTTCCATTAGTACAGCAAAAAACTTTCTATAATCATACTTGGATTTCTGTAGAGAATGGGAAACCAGAGGCACTGGCAACCTTCAGGTGGTGAAGGTGAATCTTCTCCTAGGCAAGCAGCACTCATGACTTCATTTCTCTCTGCCCCCACATCTCCTGCATGTGCTGCCCTTCTGTGGACTCTGGACCTTCACAGAGCAACCTCAGGGCAAAGTTCCTCCATGGGATGGATTCCTCTACGTCGCCACAATAAGAACTGCTGCCAATATTTCCCTACTGTCACAGCTCCAGGGATGACAGACTGTCATGGGCAGCCACATGTGAGAGCTCAGAGGCCCATGGTGTGACAGAGCAGCTCCAGAAATGCTCTGTTATTTGGCAACCACAGCGTGTGCTGAAGCTCTGCTTTCATGATCCTTCACCCTGTAAAGAGCTCAAAGGCCCACAGGGGACCCCTCGACCAGCACTGAGTTTTTTGTGGGATCAAAGACCCACCAATGAAAATAATAATAATAATGTAATGACAAACTGAACCTAAAATATGGAAAGCTTTTCCAAGCTTATAATACCAAGGTGACAGTCTGTGAGTAGCATGTAAAGGCCGTGCAAGAGCTGAATGATTTTTTTTTTTTTTCATATTTGACTCCTATGTTATTTCACAAATCTTTTGGGGCAGCTGGAGGACAAAACACCACATGGACACCGCCAATAGCAACTATAATGAAAAGATCTGCCCTCACAGATGTTTGCAAAGCAAAGCTCAAAAATGAAGCTCAAAAATGCACAGCAAGTGCAACTGATACAAAAAAAACACAAAAAAAACAGCCAAAAACCATCAAGCGCCTGAACTTGCAAAGACCACCAGAAAAAAAAGTCACCCCCAAGGAGAAAACTCTCTCAGGCATTTACTCACCCACTGACAATATTTTAGATGTCAACACTGTATTTTAGTGCTCATCAAGGAATGTAGGGACAAGAAACCAATACCATATAATGGAACACTGATTTCCAAAGAGGGGATGTCTGAGGCAATAGCTATATGAATAAAGATCATTTGGCTTTCAGTCAGCTCCTGAGGAAGGACTGTTGTTCATCTTGAAAGATTTTTACTTAAAAAAAATTTGGAAAACACTGTAATAAAGCCTCAGTACAAAATGTGAAAGATTGAGGACAGACCAAGAACATTAAAGATATTAATAAAGAAACAGTAGAGATAAATGACAGAATTACAAGTAATACTCAGTCTAAACTCCTGACACAACATGACTACTAAATCAGATCTGCTGCTCATCTGGGATGCCTTTTATGATCAGCAGCAGGGAAAACCACAGCAGACCCAGCTTCTGCAATTAACAATGTATGGGTTTCCTGCAGACCTTTTATTTTAAAGTCAAGGTTACCTTGGACAAAAAAATGAGGTTATTTAAATGTTCTCAAAGGAAACGTGATTTAAAGCTCTGGACATCCATTTCATCAGCCTGTCATTAACTTACTGACCTGGGATAGTAGATTAGTTTGCCCAAATACATGTGTGTGTGTATATGTTTGCATATGGAAAAATTTCTGGGAAAAGAGAAAGCTATTCTCCACTTTACACCAGGCTTTGCTGAAGCCCTAAAAAAGACAGCAGTACAATAAATACAAGGCAGAAACAGCAGGTTAAAGACCCCCAAATTCCGAGAGATCTATTCACTCCCCAGCATTTTCAAACTGCCTCACCTGGCAGGTAAGGGTGACTTTTTATGGCCAGAACGGCATAAAAGGATATAAATGAGTGAGGCTTAGGGTCCTGCAGGCAATTAGGAGTTTTGTGGAAGAGCTGGTTCACAGGCAAAGTGTCAAATGTGTTAAACTGATTTCCTGGAAAAGGTTGGTGGAATATTAGGAAAAGCACTGGATAACTGGCTGAGAAGCAGAAATAAAGACACGAAGAGCTCCTGTGCCTTAAAACTTTAGGAAGTATTAAGAAGTATTACAAACATCTAAAAATAAATATTAAAAATTATTTAAACAATAATTATCCTGGTCAACAGTTCCCTCAAGGTTCTTCTCACAGCTGTAGGGCAGCAGTGAGGCTGTCCCTGATGGGGAGACACCTGACAGGAGCAGGGCACTGGGAGCGTGCTGGGCACTGGGGCTGGCTTTGGGGTGGGAACTGGATGTGGGGTGTGCCTGTAAGCTCCAGAACTGCCCAGTGCCCACCCTGCCCATGCCCAGCTCCCTGGACAACCCTCTGGTGTGCCAGCCAGCCTCCTCCAGCCTGTCAGGGCACAGGGGTCACTCCACAGTCCTGGAAGTTAATGACCTACAGACCTTGGGGAAAGTGAGGCAAGAGTGTTTGCACAAAGCTGATGGCCAGTGCGTGACATCTGGGAGATGTGCTGGGAATTACCCTCACCCTGACCCTGTCAGGAACCTGCCAGGTGTCCTGCAGGGTGGGCTGTCAGCCCAAAGGCCAGTGGTCTTTCACTGGGGAGAAAGGGGGAAAAACGTAACTGGCAGCAACAGCAGAATAATTGCATCTGCTCAGATGGGTTTCACCTTGCTGTGTGAACAGACTGAAGCACCTGGGGCTCATTTACAGCTGGAATCTCTTCCTCCTTTTTCTCTTCAGTCCCTTTGGCTCCTGGAGCCAGGCACTGTGAGAATCTGGCACCCCAAAGCCCCCTCACAGGGGGATAAGCCAGTCATCTCACTGAACATTTCATGCTCTGCTCGGAGAGCAGGAAAGGATAAAAAAGATGCCAGGGGACTGACAAGAAAAACCCCAAGGACGGAGAAACAGCAGGGAAGAGAAAGTCAAGGGAGTAGCAAACAGGATGGGTGAAAGGCATGGGAGGGCAGGAGATGGAAAATGAGATCCTCTTCCTCGGTGTGCCAGGACCATAACACATGCCAGCTCCCTGCCCAGGGCAAATGAGAACACTCCTAATCCATCGGTAAACGAGGAGAGAGAGAAAGCAAGGGAAAAGGAAATGTCATCCTAACCATAACCGAGGAGAAACTTTCATTCCAACTGGCTGTACTAAGAGCAACAACAACTTCTCAGCTCCCCACGTTCCAATCAAAACGCAACGGTGCCTTCTGCAATACACAGGGCAACTTCCTTCCCACAAGTCATTACAGTTTTATAGAGCGGCACCTTTGCACTCCACCACGAAGCAATCTGTTAACAAACATTAGGAACAGCGGGGATGGAGCAATGGGAGACTCTCAAATCAAGTATGCGTTGATTTCATTTAGAAGATTACACCGCGCAGAGCAACCAAAAGGGTTTGGAGTTAATCTTTCCCTGATGGCTTGTGGTACATGAGCAGGCCCCTGGGTGGTCCAGACGCCTTGGATTCTGTTGCTGGGTCTCCCATGGCCTCACATAACCTCTGAGACACACACCCTCCTGCCCAGCCTCCACGTGCTGCACACTACAAACATACCTCACAGATAATGGTGACCCACCTCACAGGGAACAGAGAAATAAAACAACTTAATATTATCACACAAGGGAAAACATCACAGTTAAGTGATCTCTGTCACAATTATGTTTGCAGTTCCACTCCGCCCCCCTTAGTAATTTTACTGCTATTTGTGTTGTGGGTTTGCTGTTCTTTTTCCCCTGATGAAAACCAGCAGAAGACAAAAATGACTTGCTAATACTTCAGTAAGTTTCACCTCCACTTGCCTTCTTTGCAATTTCTTTTACTTGCACCAAAAAATAAAATAAAATAAAATAAACTGTACGCATGTGGGGAAAGCTCAGGTAAGACAAAAGATGTTGCAACCAAACAAAGAGAGTTTGAGGTGGATGTATGTGAAATGTCTCTGTCGTGGGCAGCTGTGCCTGCTCGAATCAAAGCAGTTCAGCATATGCACTGGCCACATCTGGATTTTGGTGTACACCGACCATACAGAATGTGGACAGCAGTGTGCAATCCAGAAATATTCCAAGAGGATGGCACAACTGCCCCTGCAGGCTGCCTCCCGTGCTCACTGCACGCAGCATTTTGGAGGGTACAGGGTGGAAGGAAATAAGGAGGTGATGGAAGTGTCAGACAGGGTTATAGAAGCATAATGAGAAAGTTCATTGGAAAAGGGAGAAAAAGAGAGCACAGTTGCTGCAACTGTTCTTTTTCACAGCACAACAAGGAAGAAGAGCCCAGCCACATGCAACTCCTGTGAAAGGCAGATAAAACATTGCTCACCAACACTGTATAGACCCAGTCTGAGATTTGTGTCTGTGAATCCCAAATCCACAAGCAAGGGAACTGTTCACCTCCGAAAGCCACCAACACTTTGTAAAAATACAAAATACACACATACACCTGAGACAGGAGAACTGTGAAAGGCACACCCTTTTCAGGAACTCTTGAAACCCATTAGCTACCAAGCTCTTCACTTTCTTCGTTTCCCTTCTCTTCTGAACGTGATTCTCTGCCAAATAGCTCTCTATTTCTGTCTCATATGTGGCTTCTAGAGCAAAGCAAGGCTGATATAAACAAACAAAAGGAGGAACTGCTTATGACTCTGAATCTGGGGGCAATGTGGTGAGGGGAACCACCGTTCTGAGTCTTTCAGTGTGGACACACTTCCTTCTGTAAGCCATAGCACTGGAAGATGTTGACTGGCAGCCAACCTCCCCCCCTTCCTCTGGCACCACGAGTAGAGCAGAAAGTACCTCATGGGTTGACACTTCCAGGATGGACTCACCCTTTTCTTCAGGGTCCACTTAAACCACGTGGAAAGGAGCTCAGCCTCTGACCTGAAATGTGTGACCTCCGTGATTCGAGTGCTTGAGAATGGCCATTATGGGATCGTGTCAGTTGTTACAGCAATGGCAAAGTGAAAAGTCTGTTCCCACCCACTCCTGTTAACATCCCACCTTTCTAACACTTAGGAAAGCACAACTTCAGAGTCAAAAACGTACGAGGCTAAAATAGCAAGTAAACTGCTGAAACTGCAATCTGCCAAATAGACTCACAAAAGACCTGGATTTCCTAATATACGCTGGAACCTGATGGAGGTACTTTGTGGGGTACAGAACAGGGTGGTGGAGAACAGAACAAGGGTGGAGATGGACAGGAACCAAGATTTACCTCCCTTCAAACAATTACACCAGCAAGATTTTCCAGCATTGTCAATCATACTGTTGAGCCTCTGCCTCCCCTTCCAATTAGCAGAGCAAAACACCTCCAAAAAAAAAAATAAAATTAGGAGCATAGGAACAGGGAGAAGAGAAAGTAAAACAATGAGCTGCTTTTTGCAGCCCTGTGTTATGGCAATTGTCCTCAGGAGAGCACTTTCACCTGGGCCTGGTGGGAGAGCCAAAGGATAAAAATTTCCTCTCTCCCCTCACCAGACATTCACAACTAAGGCTGTTTTGCACAACTAACTAGCAGCTAAATGATGCTCTGCAGACTCAAGGAAAGAAAAGACCAGAAAGACTGAGTTCATTCAAGGCTACAACATTTGTAAAACAAACTCTGAAAATCGTTGCCCATGCAAAAAGGCAGAGAAACCATTTCTTTGACGCCAGGTTGATTGGATGCTTATCCACGTGAGGGTCTGAAGGTGATCATAAGTAACTGATCACCTCACTTTTGGTGCAGAAAAGCATAATCAGCCGTTAAAACTAAATTTCACAGCTGGACACTTTTATTCAGTACCTCATAAAGCTGCCTCAGAAAAAGTGCCAGGTGGACCTCCTTTTCTGCACTGTGTTAAACAAGTGAAATAAGAGGATGGCAACTGAGCACTGCCAATTTGCAGATTACAAATTCAGGTCTTGTCTGGGAAACTCTGTGATGGCTGAGATACCTAATTAAATTATGACATCAGAGGAGATGAGAGTTAAAATGCAGCAACTGTGAGGAACAGGCATATTTTGACATCCTGTTTAATGCTCTTTATTTTTGTTAACCTGTAATTACTTCAGTGACTATTGAACATAAAAAGGTATGTCTTTGTTAGAGAAGATGTGTGTTCCCCCCCCCCCCAATTTTAATTAAGGTGTAGGATTGCACAGTGCAGATATCTGAGGCCTATTAGAACTGCTCTGATATTATTAAGTGAGACCAGACTTCACTTCCACGGTATTTCCAAGGTTACCCTCACTTTCCTTCAAAACAAACAAAGCAAGTTCCTCCCAGCTCAGAGTGAAGCGGTGCAGTTGTGTTTAAGATATAAGAAAAAAGAGTGTTTGCCTTCATTTGAGGGCCACCTCTGATGGAAAAGCCCCAGCTCCGTCTCCAGAGCAAAAACTCGACACTTTGCGTGATTCACCTTCCAAAATAAGGGGAGTTTGTAGCAATCTGAACAAAGGGAGCAGCTACATGACATCCATTTCTGAGCAGGCAATATGCACATAAAGCAGCCCAGGGCGACTACAAGTGCTTTGAAGAGTGACCTTGGAGAGATGGCGCTGTGTGGATCCACATTTATTGGCTTCTGGACTGAGTTTGCTGGGTTCACAAGTAAAAGGATTTTTAATTCCATGCAGCGCTTCTCCAGGCAGTTTCAATAGTAAAGTTTTAAGTCAAGCCATCCTTTTTTTTCACCCACCCATCGTCGCTCTGAGTGAAGTCTGTGCATGCCAAACACAGGCAGGCAGCTCTAGGGTGAGAGCATTGTTTTGGGGGCAACAGGTCAAGTTCTCCATGAGTATAAATCAGTATTGCTTGCCTATTTCCAGTGGAGGCATTCCCACACAGACCTGCTGTGGAGAGGGCTAAATGAAGACTCATTCTTCAAGTGGGAAGCTGAGAGACTCCCCCACTGGTGGCACAGAACCAAAGGAGGACTAAAGTCACTCTGCTGCTTCAGACAGCAATAAAAAGGTAGGGTGGGTATTGCTAGTACAGGGCTGCAAACAGAACCTGAGAGCAGAGAATGCCTTGAACAGTATTTATTTCATTGTCCCACCGCCAATTTTCAGAGTAAAACCACAGACTAATGTGAAGATTTCACAATGCAGGCATTTGACAAAGAAAGGATATTTCTTCTGGTGTAACGTTTGGGCCCCGACACCAATACAACATATTTCCCAATGACAAAAAAAAAAAATCTCATAAACCACAAAACACAAGGATTACAGAAGTCAGAGATAGAAGAAGAAACCCACAAAGCAGAAACACTGAGGCCACCTGTGCACCAGTGAAATGCACGGTCGCCACAGTCAAACAGGATGTATTGCCCATTAACATCACATATAATAAATCACACACATACATATAATAGACAGTGCATCTTATTCTGGAGAAGCAGAACCGGAAAATTCAAAACAAACTCAAACTTTTGTGGCCCAGCCTACAATCCTAGCAGTCTTAGACTTAGATTCAAAACAAACTCAAACTTTTGTGGCCCAGCCTACAATCCTAGCAGCTCTTAGCAGCCTAAGTCAACAGGACACCAGATGGAAAACAGAGGTCCCCATGAAGATCTCTGTCAAGGTCAGAACACGATTCTCAGGTGAATGCTTCCAAGGAGAAGAGGAGGGAAAGAAAACATCGAAGGACAAGTTGTCAAGATTTTAACCTGAGACCTAACAGCAGCCACAGACTCTGTTTAATCTTTCAGGCGCTCATTAGTGGCAAGTCCTGGTGGCAACCTCCATATTGCGTCCCTATAGTGCAGTTGGCTGAACATGGAGTTAGATACCACCCTAATGAGCCTCAAAGAGGGTGATGTGCACCCTTGGCTCCTGTTTCAGCCTTGGCAATCTCGATGTAAAAGCCTCACAACTGTTTCTGACTCTGCTGACATTTAATTAGCCGGTGTCATTTTGATGCCACAGTCTGGCACAGGACGAGAACTACAAAACAACACGCGGGAGCATAAAAGTTCCATGAGAAGTTTCAGGTCTGGCAGCCAAGGATATGAGTCCCCTGACAGTCACGGTTCCTGGGACTGGTTCCCATTAGCCCTTTGTTTTGGCACTGCTATCAGCAAGAGCTTCTCTGTCAAGGAGAGAGCAACAAACACAAAAAAACCCCAAAGAACTGCAAACCTCAGCACAGCCTTGCAAAAAATGACATCCCACAGCTTGAAAAATTCTCCCCATTCTGCAGAAAAAGAGCATCCTTATTGCACAAACTCACAGCTATTCATCCTGAAGGATAGGTTTATCCTACAGGATAGATCCGATCATCTCCTGACCTCGAAAGGTGGTCCTATTTATTTAAGTGTACAGTACTTTTCTCCATTTGCCATCTGGTGCTTGGGAAGACAATCTCCAACAATACCTGCCAATTGCTGCTTGTTCACAATCAGCTGCAAAATTTGACAATGGTCATTGCTACACAAAATGTGACCAGTCTATAATTTCACTCAATATAACCAGTGACTTTGGTCCAGTAAATCTATTTACACCAGACAAGTTCAGACTTTTTTGTACTTGGGTCTTTTTTTCTAAAAAAAACTATTCTCACACACTAAACGCAACACATTTTTTTTAAGAGTGTACCAGTCAGAGATATGTAAAAACTCAAATGAACCAGGACATTTAATTGACAAAACAGAATCAACTCAAAATCTTTGTCTGCAGAACAAAAGAAGTTTTCCACTTGGTGTCTCTTCATCTTATTTCCCTGGTATAACCATGGTATTATAATTTCAGCCAGCTCATGCTCACTGCAGACTACTGGGGGTTCCAGCAGTTCCCTAAATCTCCTTTCAGGCGCTTCCTTGATGTGTCTTTGAGAAGGTGCTTGTCAATGCATGCTATTGAGGAATTAATTTCTGCCTTCTTTATCAACACTTCTTTTTTAAATGGTCAAATTTCACCCCGAATTTATACCTGACCACAATCACACTTAAAGCAGAATGCTGTTTTGTCAGCCTGGGGCAGCCCACCCAGTTCAGAAAGCTCTGGATTCTCATCCTGAAGGAAAAGTCACACACAGCCATCCCATTCCACATTTGGAGACCTGCATTTGCAGTGTTCTTGTTCCCTCACACATTAAACCATGGAAAATTGGAACCCATCATTTTATACGAGGTCTTGCCATGGAATTCCTTGACCTGACCTGAATTATAAGCAGGTCAAGACAAATGGATTTGTACAAGAATCCACATTTACCTTGTAGTATATGTTCTAATTATTTATTTTATTTTATTTTATTTTATTCACACACACAAAAACTCAAGGGAAAAGGATCATTAAGGTCTAAGTTTCACCTGTCTAAAGGTTAAAATGCAGCAAAGCTGCTCCAAATCACACCACCAAAAATAGCTACCCACAAAACAAACACTCGAGCCTGACAATACCTCCCTCACACACATTTGTACCCATTATGCTACGAAAGCCCCTCTTGCCATAGGGATCCATAATAGTAGCAGCACAGGAAAGTTTATGTGAAAAACACACGTTAGCGTGTCTCTCTCTAAAAGACTTTTGGAGCACTAATGTGCTCAGTGAATATGCACTTCTCAGCTGCACCACCCAACAAATGCCAATTTTCCTCATTAGTTAAGTAGCTGGGACCCAGTGAGCATAGGAGGAAAGCCAAGGCAGCAGGTAAAGCAAAGCACTGGGGATCAAACAGCCTGTATTTGCTTCCCATGACAGCTCAGGGCTTGCTGTCTGTACCTCATTCTGGCCTGGTGTCTTCACCGGGAACACCAGGTAATAACACCTCCTTTGAGAGAGGGGGGAAACAAAACTGAGGACATATTTTAACTGCTCCAAAATCCTATAAAAAGAGATATTAATTGTTTTTAGAAATTCTGAAACCACTATTTTTACTGACATTTCATTGTTCTGCTGTTCTAGGCACAGCACTGATGTGAAAAATAAAGGTGGTCCCTGCCTTGGGTGCACTCAAATCTGATGAAAGCTATAGAACGACACACTAAACAGAAAGCCACAGAAACAAATGGCTCTGTGTTTCTTAGAGTATTTCATGTTTGGATAGCTCAGGTTTTTTTAAAACTGACTTTAGCTTCTCCTTAATGAACAGATCACATCCAAGTCTCATTATCAAACCAGCCCTATTTCAAATATAAGAAATAGCAACTTCCAAAAAAAAACAGGTGGTAGTGTATCCCTACTCCCAAAGTTTAAATCCATGCCATCAATTATTACCATTTTAATTGCCCAGTTAGTAAATATTCTTCATGTGTCTACGCAAAGAAGCAATATACTGAATGAAGTAAACATGGCAGTAAGACATTAGTTTGACAAACCTTGCCAGGTTTGATGAAGAAATCTTGATTCTGTTATTAATATACTAACAAATACATAAGGCCGAAGGACTTATTTTGCTCAGTCCATCCAAAATTAGCACCAGAGATGAAGGTGTATGACTTATCTGCAATGCCCAATTGCTACAATCTGCTTAGTAGTACCTGTACCAAGAACCTTACAGCTCACAGTAAATCTACCCCTATTTTCTTGGTTTATCTTAGGAACTTATCAATGGATGGACACTTCCAACTGTGTCAGTCTATCAGAAGACAGCCTAGTTCAAACTTGTGCTCATTTTTGCTGCATAGCTGGGCTGATATCGGGCAGTGTTAATTCTTCTAACCTTATGTGGTGAAGGAAATGTTTTTTCATTAAGTCCTGGTGGCACTGGGAAATTTTATAGATATAAGTGGTTTTGGTACTCTATTGGGATTTAAATAATATTTTAGCTTCAACTTATAAAAAGCTAAAAAACACCAAGCAAACAACCTTCTGTTTACCTGGAGGTGAAAAGGATATTGTGGCACTCCAAGCCCTGTGCTCCCCCTCCAGCAATGCATTTAAACACACTTAAAATGGAGCAGTTAAAACACTTTGCTGGTCTGAGACCACGGAACACGCACCATGAAAGGGTCAGTACCCCTGTACTCCTGCAGCAGCTTTGGGAACCAGATGGAGGAATTTACAGGGCATTGAAAATGTGAGTATTTTCCTACAGTTTGCTCCCTTAGTGCTTCCCCATTACATCCCCCTGGATTGAGGACAGGCACACACAGCTCCGTAGGAGGAGGAACGGGCGCTCCTGCCACGCTGAGAGAAGCCATGCAAAGCTATTTCACATCCCCCTGACCCTCACGAATAAAGCTGAGAGGCACAGTGGAACAGCCTGGGCTCCGTGCCTGGTTTAGACAGTTTGCACCTCGCTGAAAAACACGGAGAAACACTCCCAAGTGTCTCCTGTCGACAGGAGGGCGTGGATATGTGCACACAAACTCCAGAAGGCTGGGCTCGTAGCCGGTGCCTTATCCCACTTCACAGGAAATGCAAAGGGATCGTGAACCTCACAGAAACACCACCAAGTCCAATTAGGTATTTTTCAGCTCACAAACTTCTGAAATACTTTGTTATAACTGAGAGGTAGCAAGCTCAAGGAGTCATCTGAAATGCCAGAGGGTTCCTTTATCTGTTATAATTTCTTTTTTTTCTGGGCAGCCATTTAAAAACTTGCCTCTCCTGCACCAACGCTTCTGCATATAAGAATTAGGCATGAAAGATTTTTTTGTGCTACTACGTCAGAAGCTTTCATAAATCTCTACGTGGGCATCACATTGAGATGATGTCTCTTCATGGACATCCTTACTGACCTGGTGAAACAAAATGTGACCTGCTTTCACATGTTCTCTTGAAAGGACAGCAATAAAAATACCACACCGACCGACTGAGGCTCGAAGACAAGAGGTACAAGAGGTGACAGAACTGTCCACAACACCACCGGCATTCGCCTGAGACTACTGCAAGAAATTAGCAATGTCAGGTTCAAGGCTTGGCTCTGAGCATGACACTTGAATTGGACAAAGAAAACGCAATCTCCTCCGTGGATTTTCAAGAGAATTGAGACCCTATCTAGCAAAAACAGGCTTATTTTTCCAGGGTGTGACCTCAAGCACTGGTTTGTGCCACTCCTCCACGTGGAAGAGCCACACCTGGACGGAGCTGCTGAGTTCACAGAAACATAGAATTGATTGGGTTGGAAAAGACCTCCAAGGTCATCAAGTCCAACCCTTGGTCCAACTCCAGTCCGTTTACTAGATCATGGCACTCAGTGCCACGTCCAATCTCAGTTTAAAAACCTCCAGGGATGGTGAATCCACCCCCTCTCTGGGCAGGCCATTCCAATGCCTGATTACTCTCTCTGTAAAGAATTTCTTCCTAATATCCAACTTAAATTTCCCCTGGCAGAGCTGAAGCCTGTGCCCCCTTGTCCTGTTGCTGAGAAGGGCTGCTCAGTTCCTCGTGGACAGCTCAGTTCTGCTTTCTCTCCATGGCACTCCCTTCTCCTCTCTGCCCATAATATCTAGAACAGGAAAAGCGAGGAGGAGGAGCAGCAGTGTCCAGGCAGCCCAGGGTCAGTACAGGGGAAGCAGCAGCACGCCAACGGCACGTGGCAGGCAGGAGGAACATGAAGAAATAAAAGAAAGGAAAGGAAAGGAAAGAGAGGACACGGAAACATGTGGAAGGCTTGTGATTCACCAGCATGACACGCCTGCCATGCCACCTCTATGCGTGCACACCACATACAGGAGGGCACATGTTCGTGTGCCCGTGGAGGGGTTGGGATGCTGTAAAGAAGATTTACAAACAGCAATCTCAGCCTTGCTTGTGACATATGTATAACTTTTTATGCGCCGTGGGTCAAACATTTACCATAATGCCCTTCTGCTGCTGGTAAAATCAACCACAGGAAGGGCATGGAAGGATGTAGTGGCGGCAAAAATGCAGAACCCACCATGGCCCTGAAGGGCACAACGACAAAAACTGAAAGTCTGAGCTCCCCAAAATAAACTGTCTGTGCTCGAGGGCTGCAACAGCAAAAAGAGGAACTCTTGGGCTCAATTCTGCCATTACAGAGGGACCAAAAAGCTGTAACCAGAGCGAGTGGTCGCAGGGAAGCGTCAGGAAAGTGGCTGAAGAGCCACAGTGGTTGTAGAAAAAAAAAAAAGTTTAAGTCAGATGAACTGTGACAGCAAAGAAATCAGATGTAAATAGGGCCAGTTAATCCAAGCAGAAGGCCCAGGCACCAAAAAGGCACTTTGAGACAGCAAAGCAGAGGGTGTTTGGAGAGAGGAGCCAGCAAAGGAACCCGTCAACAATAGCCTCACTGAGGAGGGACCGCGCTCGTATCCTGCCCATCCCAGGGTGAGCAAAAGGGCACACGTGGAAAGAGTTTGGGGTCAGAGACCAGCAGGCCCGTGCCAAGAACTCCAACTTTTCATTAGCAGAGGACAGAGAAAGGCCCCAGATTGCCTGCCCTTCCATTGCCTTGTTTTGATATGGGGCCTGACAGGGGTGCAAAGCTATTGTAAGCACACGTACTGAGTTACAGAAATGCAAGAAAAAGAAAACATTATTTCTTTTTTTTTTTTTTTTTTTTTTTTGTAAAAGTATGGATATTTTTACAGCCTGCAGAGCCAGTCATGACATTTCATTTTACAGAACAGGAAGGAGCTCAGTAAATTGCTGTAAAAATATCCACCCTTACGCAACCCAAATGCTGACTATGGATCAGGAATAGCTGTGGAATTGCCCCTCCCCAGCACCTCGAATACATGTCTAAGGACAGAGATTAACCTACCCCTCAGCTAGCTGGTGTACTCTTGGGAGTGACCTCTTCCATAAAATGACCCCAGCAGTCATCTCATATACAGTTTTAGGCCTATATTCTACTCCCCCAAACCACATTTTCCATGTCACAGACCCTGTGAAGTCATTTAACACAAACTGTAGGCAGGAAACACCAACATTTCGATTTGGCAGGCATTTAAATTTTCATTATAAGCATTCAGGCAAGGAGTAAATAGATCTGCAAGGTAAGGAGCTACAGATGCTCTCTAAAAATACCATCATCTTCCATGGGTATCTCGTGTGCAGTCCCACACACAGCACAGGAGTGGAACATGGTCAGCCACCATGACACTGACATAATGACAGTACTTACTTATTCAAATGTGCTGCAAACACATGAACATAACTCAGTAGCTGTTTTTGCAATCCTTGCTTGAAAGAAACATTGCATAATACTTCTGTAGCTATAGATTGCTTTATTTCCTTTTTTTTTTCCCATTCAGTGTTCAATTCTTAACAACACTTAACAAACATAATGAATAAAGAACACTCCCTATCCCCATCCGTTAATTCCTTCTTACTGAGTAAAAGCACTTTTTAAAAAATTTGGCTCTTATGTGAAACACCAAATGCTGTCATTTGTGATATAATCAAGAAATATGCAGTCTTTACTTTTTTAATTAATTTTTTTCAATACTCTTAACATAATTGAAAGATAAACTATTTTTGACACCTACGGCTCTGAAGAATAAATAGCCCATTAAGTAAAAACCTTCATTGTACATTCTGCTTTTACCAGGAGAGAAGAAAAAGTGATCAGAAAAAGCTTGAGGGCACTACAGCGTAATTCTGTAGTGGAAGGAAGGGAATTCTGAAGGAGGAAGCAGTGAAAAGGCCCAATTATTCTTATTGCCAAACTAAATCTAAAATAATAGGGATCCTCTTAATTCAAGTTCACTTGCTATCAAAACTGAAGCTACTATTTAAAATACACCAGATAACATGATTTATGATCTGATTGATATAAATGAGCTGTTAATGTTAAAAGAAGACAAAGCTAAGTGGTCACTAATTGGTTTGCTCCACATTGTTATTTCACACAAATAGAGCCTACCAAGTCCCACTGAGTACCAACACACACAGGACCTTCCCTAGAGTAGGGACCCCTCTCAGGGTTACTCCTCGAGGTTGAGATTCCTCACCACAACAGATTTCACTTGCTAATTGATTAACGGCACGCTGAACTCTGAAATCTTAGCTAAGTGATATAAAGGAATGATTATGCACTTACAATTCTTTCGACATAAACCCCTGACCAAGTCTGGGACTAAGTCTGGACCCAGCCACACCTAAATTCCCTTCTGAAAGGAGTATGGAATGCAAGGGGGTCCTTTCTGAACCTCATGATTCAACAGGAGGGTCTCCCTGGCAGTTTTGTCTGAGCCTATCCTGTATGCAGCAAATTACTGAGTGCACCTTGCCACTGAATCTTGTTAAACCATTGCCACAATTATTATCAAACTTCCTAAATTTTTGGTTTGTATCAACAAACTTGTGGTTACTTGTCTCTTACAAGTGGAGGGCATCACTCTACCCGTGACAACGTGGAGTTGAACCACGTAACACTCTCCTGGGAGCAGTCACACAAGCAATAAAACATACCTGGTGTGCCAAAATATAGATATTATGGCCGACATCTTTTGGGGAGATGCCGTCATCTCCATTCTCCTCCTCGTGGTCACAGTCGAGGCCTTGGTTATAGGCATTCTTCATCACATCCACCTGGAACACAAACCCAACAGCGGAGAGATGAAATCCATGAAGGGAAGGACAAGAACACTGTGTGCAAACACCGACCTCTCAGTTACTGCTGTTACACAGCCAGTTGGACTGGGAACAATTTCTCCAGATTTCCAACACATTTAAAGTTCCTGCAGACCTGCACAAACACCAGGGTTGTTCCAAAATGCAGCAACAACTGTTTGTAACTCCCTTTGTTCACGAGACATATGTATAACATACATTTACTATATATATTCTACGTCCACACACACATTTCTGTCAGCACTGTTTCACAAACTGTACAAGCTCCATTTGCCAGCCCCTGACAAACTGTACTTTGAGAGAGTCTACCAGAGTGGGATAATTTAGTTATGAAACAATTACAGAAAAGTGCTTGGAAAGGATAAAAATAATGAAGCTGTAAAGACTGAAATCATGCCTGCTTGATCCTTTCAAAGCACTTCTTGTGAATTAGTACGATCCTGATACATTGTGCCACTGTACGCTGCCAACACTTTTCAGCTCAGATGCAGATCATTTTAAAAATGTCTTAATGACAGATTTTTTTTTTTCCCCAGCCAAACAATTCGTGAATATTCACAAGTTTTCTCACCAGTTCTCTTGGTCTCATGTTGAAAAGGATTCTTTCTGCGTTCTCGCTGTCTTGCTTGCTTTCCATAATAGCCAGCAAAAGCTTGGAGGCATTGTTCTAGAGATGCAAAACCACGTTAATGCAAATTTTAAATCTCTTTCATGGATTAATGGCCCTTGCATTTGTTTTAATTGAGATTATGAGGACCCCTTTTCTAGTGGAGGATATTTTAAACCATTTGCATCTTTTATTTTACTGACATATTTAATAGAGGTCTTTTCCTCATTTTAATACAAGCATACTGTAAGACTTACTAACTCTATATTGGAAGAAGCATTTTAAATACCAAAAAATATTTGACTTAAATACAGAGCCTTGCAGTAGACTGTGCACAAGAAATGAAATTCCATTTCCTTCCCTTATTGCCCACCTAGCAATTTTTGCCATGGCTTTCTATTAAAACAAGAATCCACAGAGGTAATTACTAAACATATCACACAAAAGGCTTCATCAATCAGGCAGGTTTCCTTCCCCCTTTGGTTTTTAAGAAGTCCAACTGGTTATTATTTGCAGGGCTGTAAAATAAGCTGTTTTCATACATTTCTGGAGTTTTGTTTCACTACCAACTATTCCTTCTTTTGTCAACTGGCCGCTCTTCACTGAGACCTCTCCTAAGGACTAACCAGCAAGGGCTTTAGCAGCAGTCAACTCAGACTTCAGAGACCTGTCTGTCTCCCAGTTAAACCAGTTGTGAAGAGGAGAGGAAGAATGGTTTTGGAGGTTTGGTGCTTTCTGGCAGGTCAGGATGGCCTTGGTTCCCCTGCCACAGCATCCCCTCATCATCCCCCATTACAGGCTGAGCTCTTGGAACACCTGGAAGCAGGCAGCAGTCCCAAGGTAACATGGACCAGGAAAACTCCCAACCCAGCCCACTGCTTCATTCTCATTGCCAGTCACCAGCAATTCAGACCAGAATTTCTCTCAGCGAGGGACAATTGGCACAGGCAGTTCCAGACAAAAAGGGTTCTGCTGCTTTTGGGGACTGAGGCAAAAAGAAAGATGTGGCTCCCCACGTGTTCAAGCAACTTGTGTCTTAAGCAGCCTCTGCATGTCCAAGTTTTGATAGCAGAGCTGAACACACGGAGCACTAGAGGCCAACACAACAATCACACATGAGTCGCAGTCCCCAGGGAAACCCAGCCAAATTTTCCAACTCAGAAGCGTTTTGTGAATCACAATTTGAGTACCATGCTGCAGAAACACACGAGTTCCACAGCTAAAAGCCCAAAGAGTTTCTTCTCGGTGGGCACAGAATCACCAAACCCAGATGGAGGGAAAGCACAGCATTGTCATGAGGATTCCTAATAGGATGCTGTTCTGAAGAGCACGAAGCTTCCTTTTCTGCTGCACTCTTGGTGACCAAGCCAGTTGTTATTCCTAATTTTCTTTGTGCTTTGAGATCCTAGGACCTGACTTCCAATCCCAGATATCAATGAAGAAAAGAGGTCCGTTACTTGGAAAATACAGTACAAAGTTCTTCATAACGCATTAATACTTTGAAAAATCAGTTTCCGGGTTCTGTTTCCGGCCTTCATTTCTTTTTTGCCTGGGTTGTCATCTCATCCCCTCATAAAAATGTTGGGAAAATAAATTAATGAGTGAAGCAACTAGATCCAGCAGAATAAGGTGCTGTGAGAAAAACCAGGAAGGCACTTGTATTAGGCTCTCTTTACCCTTAGCCTGATGACATCTCTTCATCCTGTCACTACCCAGAGTGGCAGGTATTGAGGTCATACTGAAATACGAGTCCCTAAGGAAGGCCAGGGGGTCATATCCAAAATAAAATGGGGCAGAATAGAACATTTGCCATCTGTGGGCTCAGTGAGCACTGTCTGCTCTGCTCACTCAAGGAGTTGGGAGTCCACTGGAAAATAGAATCCCATGAAGATGTAATTAAATACCACATCAAAAACTATGTGCGGAACAGGCTAAATGAAGATGGCATGGGAAAAATATAATTCTGCATTTCCTTTGCTTTGGTTGGGGGTGTGTAAGTTCAACATACATTTCAACATACAATTCAACATACAGTGTTTCCTGAAAACAGCGTCTGAGCTTGTTTGTGTGTAAATGTACGGGCCTATACACTTTGAGTTTTGTATTTTCACTGCAGAATTTATGTATTTGCAACTTCAAAGTCGCCTGTGAACACTGACAGAGTCAATGCTCAAAATTACTTGGTAAGCTCAGTGCTTTATTATTTCAATGTGTTGCCACTCAAAACCAAACCCAGGAACTCCTTAACTTGGATCTAATTTCTTGAGATCACATCTGGCCTGGCAATGTGTCCAGTTCCAAGTTCCCCAGGATGACAGGGACTTAATGGAACGATACAGCAAAAAGCCACAAAGAGGATTAAGGGAATGGAGCATTTTTCATACAAGGAGCCACTGAGAGTGTGACTGTTCAGGCTGGAGTAGAAAGGGCTTAGAGGGATCTTATCAAGGCATAAATACTTGATGGGAGGGAATGTAGAAGAGGGAGCCAGACCTCTGTCAGCAGCGCCCAGTGAGAGAGCGAGAGACAGAATAAAACCCTCATGAAATTCTACCTAAACACAAGAAAACACTTTTATACGGTGTGAGTGATCAAACACTGGAATAGGTTTCCCAGATGGGTTGAGGAGTCTCCAGCTGTGGAGATACTCAACTGGACACAGGCCTGGGAAACCTGCTCTGGGCTGACACTACTTGAGCAGGGGGGTTGGACAAAGTGACATCAAGATGTCCCTTCCAAGCCAAACGACTCTGTGATTCCGTAGAATCAGAACCATTTCCACAGTTTGAATCTCTGCTGTCATTCACCTCAGTTTTTGCTGATTCAGGAACTGGAGTAGGACACAGACAAACCTTCTGTAACAGGGCCAGAGTGGTCCCGGCAGCTTTTCAGATACCTTTGAACGTCAGTTTTGGTTACCACACAGAAAATACGTTCTACAAGCACGTGCCAGCTTCATGATAATGGCAAATCCAAATGCCAAGGGAGTGAATGCAGCTGGATCTTTACAGACACCGAAGTCTGGACATCAAAAGAACCGTCTGCATGTTCAAAGTTAAATGTCTGCTTAAGTGTTTCGCTTGAGGGGGGCCTGAATTACATTGCCATTCAAACACATAATTACAGTTATTAAAGTCATATGTAGAGCCCTGTTGATTCGGTTTCATTGTACATGATATATAGCTATATTAATTATTTTATTAGACAGCCATAACGTTGCCAATATGATGCAATGCAGCTACCACAAAGTATTTGCTGGTTTCGGGAGGAAACAGACCATCTGCAGTGGAAAGAATTCATTTGGAAGGCAAGAAAAGGCAAAACCCAGGGCTGCTCCTGGACAAATTCTGCCCTGCTTGGCAGCCAGTACAGCTGCAGAGCTTCCCCTCACCACGGCAGGAGAAACTTATCTACGAGCCTGTCCAGCTCTCCACAGAACACAGAACAAAATTACGTTACAAGCCCTCCCGCTCCAGACTTTGCCCTCACACTCTGCACTTTGTGTCTCCCCTCAGAGGACACCAAGAAGGGAAATAAAATACAATTTACTTGAACCTTGTTTTCGACTTTATTTGACACTGCGGGTCATCTGAAGTATTACTCTTTCTCACAACACCTCCTTCTCAAGTAATTTTGAAGGGTTCTGTACGTAGAGAGAATGCCAAAACTGCTACGTGCCTGGGCAGTGTTGCTATTTATTAGTCCAGAGAGATTTTACACCCACAACTTCTCACGTCCTGCCTGTTTGGTAGTATTTCTTTCTTAAAAAAAAAAAAAAGCTCAGGGCATACTCCCAAACACAGCAGTGGGTCAAAAGGCCTGTGGTAGAGGGTCTGATAAGGATCCAGAAGCTGAGCTGAATTCATTTGCAATGTTTTTTTCTTTTTTCAAAAGGCTGCTGAGTGTATTACACTACAGTAAGATTAAATAAATGTCAGATTGCCTTCAGCTCTCACACAGGCATGTCTTCTGCTCTCAAATTCAAACAAACAAATTTACATATACTGTACCTTCAGCTGGAGCACCAAGTCCATGCAGTATTTGCCAAGAGGGTTGATGTCATTCAAGATGAGGGCAATTATAATATCAATCCCATTAGACTCATGGGTGGCTATGCACGTCTGCAAAATAAGAGAAGGCAATGGGGCAGGGGCAGGGGAGTGGGAAGGAAGGAGTGGGGGGAAAAAGAGGGAGACGGGATAATGGGAAGGGGGAAATACACACATCAACAAATTTCTAAAAGAAGGACCCAGAACATGAAAGATCTTGCAGCAACAGTGAACCTTCCAGCCAAAGCGGCGCCACCTGAAACATGCCACAGGAACTTCTGAGGGAGACTTGTGCAGTACAGAACTGACCCCAACACTGCCAGCACTGGGTTGGATGAGACCTTAAAGATCATCCCATTCCAACTCCCCTTCCATGCACAGGGACACCTTCCACCAGCCCAGGTTGCTCAGAGCCCCATCCAGCCTGGCCTTGGACACTTCCAGGGATGGGGCAGCCACAGCTTCTCTGGGAAACCTCTGCCAGAGCCTGTCCACTCTCACAGCAAGGAATTTTTCCAAATATCTAACCTAAAACTACTCTCTGCCAGTTTAAATCCCCTCTTCCTTGTCCTGTCACAACATGCTCTTGTAAAAAGTCCCTCTATATCTTTCTTGATAGCCATGAAATTCTGGACATGGGATTCAAAACTCTATTTATGACCAAGGGTACTTCCCAGACGCCTTTACAGCTGGAGTTCTGGTCCTTCTAGGGGTTGTAAGTAAGTGCTAGTTATATAAAACCCTAGGATATTTTTTTTCCTTCTAGCAGGTTTATAGGACAACAGGAAAGAAAAAGTTTTCCAGGAAGACACAGAAAAGGAGAAAATGAACACGAGAGTGTTGAGCATTTGCCTCTAAAATAAACTGAACTAAACTTGTAGTTGGTGTGAACAAATGTAAGTCAACACCTGAGTGACTTCTAACAGGTGGGTCTAAGTAATGAAGTGTAACCAATCATTCCCTTCCACTTTCAGTGCTCCTCCAGTGCTCCTCAAGGAAATTTGTAGGAGGGCACATTGACTTATAGTGGCTTTTTTTTTCATCTCCAGTCCTGTAGTTATTCTTTTTTTTACTGTTGTTTTTCCCATTCATGAGTAGATGGAATATGACTGTTCAAAATTTAGTCCACTAAAGGACTTTTGTTTCTTTGTTTTTAAAGCATTAAGTAAAGGCAGTTGATTACCAGCAATGGCAGTAACAGCCCTTTCCATTTCATTTGTGCACATTAACAAAGAAGCACTAATATTGTATGCATTTCTTCAGACATTTCTAGAGGACATTGCTTCTGCAATTTCACCCATTGCAATATTCAAATTGATAATCCATAGTAAAAATTCTGCAATTTCAACCAGCATCACAAGTTTCCTGCAGTTCTCTTCAGATGAAATATGGCAAAGCATAACCACATTCTTTACCTCTCTGTACTTCTTCAGCACAGCACCAAAGGCACTTTTACCAAAAGTCACAACTATATCACTTAAAAAAGACTGAAGTGAGCAATGCAGAGAAGGTCAGAAGCCTGGTCTTTAGTTTCATCCATTTCATTCCTGATATCATCATTAAAGATGCTGCTGGGTAGTGCAGCAGGACGATAAGTCACACTTTGTGGCAGATATGTGAAATAAGGAAAGCAAATGTTAGCAACCTATACAAACACCAGCAAGGGCAGCATTTACGGAAATGAAGGGAACAACACTGTGCTTGCAATGCACTCCCACAGCTGTGACTCCACGTTCAGCCTCACAAAGGGAGGTTTAAGCCATGGACACAGCATTAAACTCTCTCCAAAAGGACTGGTAATCCCCAGTGGAAGCAGACCTACTACAGGAAGAGCCTGCTTTCACTTCTGACTTAAGAGGATTGCTCAGGCCTTACGAAAGCTCGTGTATCACAGCAGTTAGAAGTGAATTTATGTTATTAGCACCACTGCAAAGTTTATGACAAGCTCCCACACACGCAGGTTGACTCCTCTGCATCCACACGTTACTTGAGCCCTACCTGGTTTTCATGGCACGGACCTTGGCAATATTCGGTCAAGCTTTCCAGGGTCTGGTTGACAAGAGCCACATTCCTCTCGTTGATGTAAAGCCCCAACAAGCCCAGCCCACCTGTCGTGCTTCCACAGATGCAGTCCAAAAACTGAAGGGTCTCGCAGACAAGGTTGTAATTTGTTTTGTTGTTTTGATGCCTTAAAAAGTTCTGGCAGATGGAGAAAATGAACACCAAAAAAAAAAAGAAAGAAAAACAGGGAGATGAGTCAAACAGAGTGGTTTTTCCTTTAAAAAAGTTACAATTTCTCCATGAAAGGCTATAATTTATGACTGCATGACCATTGTACATTAGGTATTAAAGTGCACTGCATAATAGAAAATGCATTAGGCCTCAGTGCAGCAGTCGAGAACTTTTGTCTGGTTAAAACAGTAGAGCAAGGAGGGCTTAGGAAAGTGAACTTTGCAAACATCTGCACTGAACTTAAATGTCTTATACAGGTCCTGCATACCCGCCCCCATCTATCTATTACATCCCGTCTCTGGGAAGGTTGTCCGCACAACAGGGAAGGTCTGGTGGCATGTCATGGCCACTGCTTGGCTGTGTCAGCCCAGAACAGCAGCTCAGCCCAAGCCACCCTCAAAATTGCTTTAAGGGAGGCTCCTAGACACGGCACGGAGGTGTATTTGTAGAAAACTCCTGGGGACAGTAATTTCTACCAAAAGAACTGACAGCAGGGATGCAAATCTTAAAGCCCTCAATTGTAAGACCTTGGGAAAAGAGCAGTACCCATACACTGCCCAGAAAGCTCCTGTGGCCTTCAAGCCCACGCTAAGTGACCCACCATTTGTGCACAGAAACCCCTCTAACAGGACTCTTGGGCACTTCTCAATTCCTTGCGGCTACACAGCGGGGCCAAGCAATTCTGAGGAGGTGAACATGAGCTCAGCCAAAGTGGTTCCTGTAAAGGGTTGCTTTATCCTTGGACCAAAAGAAGAACAACATTTCAGACGCCCCTATCCTGTAATAGGAGTCAGGCACGGGTGTGTTTTTCCTTCCCTCATGAAGCCGAAATCCCTAAAGTACTTCTTTTGGATCCCAGCTCAGACCCACTGTACCTGGAGCTCTCGGTTGTGGTTCTCGCAGAGCAGCTGGAGAAACCTCAGTATGGGCTGCATGATGGCAATGGCAGGGCTCATGATTCCTTCTTCTGTGGACTTATCTTCCGCATTTGCAGCATCTGCTCCTGAGCCCATCAGGTCTATTTCTGGGTCCATTTCTCTTCTATACACAGAGTAAGCCTTGGACGTTGCAGAAGATGCTTCTGTCAACTGTCCTTTCATACCCTCTTTCAGATGCAGGGTTGAATCCTTAACTGAAAAAAACAAACAAACAAAAAGATAATTTTCCTTCATTTTTGAAACTCTTTCTCCTTGTTTGATTAAACAATAAGAAAACAATAATAATGAATGCAACTTTTTCTTCGTTGGTGCCTTACTTTTCGAAGACCTCTAGGCAACTTCCAAAGAATATCAAAGCAACATTCATGCGGGGATAGCATGTTCCAAATAAACCACAAACCAGAGTGAAACAGAACATTAACACAAAAAGCCCTACTATTTCTCTCCCATATACAATAAATGATGAGAACAATGGAAAGACCACAGGGTGGGAAATCAGTTCCTGTGTTTGCTCTTGTGAAACAGCCCCATTAGCAGCAGCCTCTACTTCTGCTTCTCTAAAAATACGGCCCTGTATCTTTTATTGATGCAAACTGGCACAGCTCCCCTGATTTCACCCAAGCTAATTCCTTGTAGCCAGCCTGACGTGGAGGGTTATTTAGACAAAACAGACAAAAGATGCAAATTAGCAATGCTGAATATGAAATCTTATTGATCAACTCAACGCAGTGGCGCAGTTTCAACACAGTGCAACTTCTCCCCTCCCTTGCAGGGGCGCCTCCTTACCTCTCTTTTTGGGAACAGAGATGGTGAGGTCACTGTCATCCTCTTTCTTTTTGCTCCCCAAATCAATAGTGTTCACCGTCACCGTCGATCGGATCTCCTGCTGAGCAGCTTTCATGCGGTCATACAGCACCTTAAAGAATTTTTCTGACTTCTTTTGCTCCTTCAGTTGCTGGTAAGTTGAATGCTGAAAAAAAAAATAATCCTTTCGATATCAATATCCTAAGGAAGAAAAATACAAAAATACACTATTTTTTTGTGAAAAAATTAATTCACTAACACAGAACAAATATTAGTCACTACCTCATCAGTTCTCCCATGAAGTGATATACAAGTCTGGTAACAAAGATGAATAATAATATTTTAGAACCTCAGTAAAATGATGAACCCTGCTCTTTGTAATCTTTAAAATGCCACAACATTACACTTGGAGTTGTTACTTTCTGACATTCTCCATTTCTGCAGGCTCAGGAGTCATAATATTCATCTACAAATAACAATGAAAAGTAACTGTTATTATGTAACAACAAGAGGAAACTTGGGACATCTAATGTGTAATATTACTGCTTGGATTATATTCATTTTTTTTTGTGCTACACAAGAGTTTAATGTTAAACAGTTAATATTTTAGGTGATTAAGTCCAGTCCCTTAGTATTACTGACAAGCAGGCAGAATGATACTTGCAACAGTTTACAGACTGTCTCTTATAGTAAAGAGACAGTCTAACAATTCACTTTAGAAAGCTAAAAAAAAAAAAATGGAATTTCTTTGTAATTTTCTGCATACCATCTAAGGGTCACAGATCATACCATCTTTTTAGAGAGTAAAGCTACAAAACGGGATTCGTCTCAATTAACTTTCCTAGTGTTGCAATGAGGTGTCAGTTGGTTTTTTAGGCTCCTTTCACGGGCAATGATGAGACTTGGGGAAATGCAGGGAGTGGATCACAGCAACTTCAGATAACTCTGCTGGCCAGAGTTAAGGATAAATAATCAGAGAATCATGGAATGGCTTGGATTGGAAGAGACCTTAAAGATCATCTCATTCCAACCCCCTGCCATGGGCAGGGACACCTTCCACCAGCCCAGGTTGCTCAGAGCCCCATCCAACCTGGCCTTGGACACTTCCAGGGATGGGGCAGCCACAGCTTCTCTGCCCAACCTGTGCCAGGGCCTGTCCACCCTCACAGGGAAGAATTTCTTCCCAATAGCCAACCTAACCCTGCTCTCTGTCAGCCTGAAGCCATTCCCCCTGTCCTGTCACTCCAGCCCTTGGAAATAGTCTCTCTCCATCTTCCTTGTGGGCTCCCTTCAGGCACTGCAAGGCCACAATGAGGTCACCCCAAAGCCTTCTCTTCTCCAGGCTGAACAATCCCAACTCTCCCAGTCCTTCTTCATCATCTCAATTCTCTCTCTTTCCTCAATCATCTTATTTGGCTAAAGTTGGATGAGCGGGATGTAATTCACAAAAAACTAGAATCCATAGTTTAAAGCAGTTCTTTTCTACGGGCTGGGATACTGGTCTTTTCAAACAGCCAGTTTTTCTCCCTTTGGAAATTCTGATATATGTCCCTGGAGATTTCAAGAAAATATTTTTAATTGTTATCATATACTTAAAAGCATTACTATTTTTAATTTTACAAATAGTGATATAAAATAAATGGAGACAATGTTCCTATGGCAAAGACCAGATTAAAGGAAGAACGCAGAAAAGGGAGAGCTGAAAAACATTTTCTTCTGTTGAAGAGTCTACACTATGAGATATTGCATAGTAATAGGGCATATTTACCTTTGTATTACAGTGAGACATATTACAGTGACAAACTTTTCACAGAACTCACAGCAAAAAGGTTCTTTTTATTTGTCTCCAGACTCCGTGCTTTCGAAAATCAATATGTGAATAAGGATATTAAATGAGTATACCTGTGTTTGCGCATTTCCACCTTCCAGCAACGCAATACCAAGCAAAATGCCTTCGGAGAAAATCCTGTCGTTCCTGGTGTTTACTATAACATCTATGACCAGCTCCGAGGCACCTTCTTTATCCAGAAGGCACTGGATATCAAACATGGTCACCCCAGACTTATCCGAGTCTTGTCCTGAAAATCCACCTGCAGATCAGACATATACATCCCATTCATGCTTGCGGTCACATATGTACATGGAAATGTACCTACTGGTAGCAACAATGCCCACAATAGCAATGTAATAAATTCAGTTTTGAAATTCTGTTTCAGGCAAAATTCTCCTTGATAAGAACAAGATTTTTGTACGGAACTACAATGTTGGGCTCTAAGAATAAGAAATAAAACAAGTCCCCGAACCATTGTTCTGTCATGACACTCAGACAATGAGGAAGCTGGAAACGACACTGGTTCGTTCACCGAAGCCCTTGTTTCATTCCACTGCGGCACACGCTGAACTGTGAGTGTGGGCAGAGCTCTGAGACCACTTGGAAATCTGCTCTTTGGTCTCCAGCCCGATCTGCACACAAACTGTGTCCTGGGAAATCCACTCTGCTTATGGGGATGACCTTCCAGCCAAATGCTGCTGCCAACACAGCCCCTAAATCATTAACATCACGATGACGTTCTTTAAGAACAGAGACCTGAGTTAATCCACACTGAAGGTGTGGGTTGAAGAAGTTTTGCTAAATTGCATGAGCTCATTAAATCAACCACCTTTTATTATCACAGATTATCATTTTTCCTGCTATACTTACTCTATAAAGATATAACTGTGTCTACTTCATTAGGAAAAATATAGTAGCGATTTAATCAGTCAGTACTACTTTGATTAATCTGATTAAAATGGTGTAGACTTTGTGATGAAGCAATACATGCAATCTTTAGAGAGAGAACTAAAAAAAAAAGCAAATCTTTACTCTCTGGTTTTTTAGGGGGCAAAATTGGGTGTGCAGGATACCAAAATGAAACATTTCCAGTGCCTACACTGAAACAGCCCTGGACAAACAGTTGGTTAACATTTGGGAATGCCCAGAAATCTGAGCATGCCTTTCATATATGCTGAAAATGCAACAGCAAGTGTTCTGACCTGGCTCTGTACCCAACTTCTGCCTCATTTCCTGTGATGTGCATTTTGGGTTTCTTAGAAACCCTCCTACTTCCCATGGCTTCTATAACACAGTACCAAAAAAATCATGTTATAATGGACCTGCAGAGACCATCTACTCAAACTTCCTGCTCCAGTAGTTAGAGCAGGTTCATCAGAGTCTTGTCCAGTTGTAACAAGAACTGACACATCCTACAGCCTCTCGGGGAGATCAGCTCCACTGTCTAATTACTGTCTTTGCAAAAGGCTTTCCCTTATATCTTTTTTCTCTGTACATCAGTAAAGGGGTTTGAATTGAAAAAAAAAAATGATTTAGTTTTCATAAATGGCAACATCTTTGTTTAAATGTTTTGTGCTTTGCTGAACTTCTGGATGCTGATTTACTGGTATCTGCTTTGGTACCTCCAAATGTCCTGTGCAGGGCCAGGAGTTGGGCTCGATGATCCTTGTGGGATGTTCTCAGCATGTTCTGGGATTCTATGGAATGCACAGAAGCCAAGTGGCTTTCCAACTTAAAAATAGGAAAAGTCTGGTACTACCTCTCTCCTAACTGGTTACAGAACACATTTGATTTATTTACCAACTCAATCCCTGGAGCACTTCCAGGGTGCCTATTAGAAAACACCCAGTACTGCTAATTTTGTTCTCCTGAAATGCTGTGTGTTGATTTACCTCCCACTTGTGCAGTTTTGCTGTAGCTGGCACACAGGGGCCCATTCATGCCACTTCCATATTCCCCTTTAAAGTAGCGATGCAGGAGTATTTTCCTTAAAGTGTTGCCCTTTAAGAGAAAGGTAAAAACAGGAGAAATGAGAGTTGCGGCCGATTCTCTTTGTTTGAAAAGCAAGCTGTTGAACATAGATACATAATTTATTAGGTATTTCCATTAAAATTAGCAAGCACACAAATAGTATATTTGTCCGGAAAACAAACATCTGGTGGTCTTATCTAACAAATCCCATGGGAAGAATTCTAAAATAGTGTTACATGAACTTTTTTTTTTTTTTTAATATAAGTTTCTTTTAAACTTATTGATTATAAATAAAATACCTCCACCTCAATAATTCTGCCTGGCTATCTGCAAGCTGTGTACACTGAAACAAGTTCCATAAATAGCCCACGCTCTGCAGTCAGTGTGTCTGTGCCCTGCCCTGCCCTGGCACTACTTTCTTCCTATTTTCTGCAGCTGAACAGTATCATTCCCTTTTCTCTGATCTCGGATAATCCAGCTGGTTGTCTGAAAGGAGCCACATCACATGAAATATTAAAACAGATACCTGACATTTGATAGAACAGCTTAAAAAGCATCCCCTGTATCGCCTTGTTCCTTGACTTCCAAAACCACAGCCAGGCAAAATTTGCATGCAGCTCTCTGAAGATCTTCCCTTTCATTTCCCTTCATCCAACATACCGTGTGTTGCACAACATAAGAGTCGGGGGCACCAATTACTTGGCATTTTTATTTTCCCTTTGGTCTCCTGGGAACACCTGCAGCCAACACTCAGCTCTACAGAGGCAGAAGGTGACACGACAACTGTGGGCATACGTGTAACCTAAGATTTTGTAAAGAAAAGAGTACCCAAGGCCTCCGATGATCGCCACAGAAGGGGGAAGTTGGTCATTTGAACAGCTCGGCAGTAAAATGGAACAACTTTTTCCTTACTTTTACTCAACTACTGGTTTTAATGAAGAGCCACAGTGGGGCTTCACTGACCTCAAAGGCAATGGGCTTGTCCACCTCAAACAAGTGCCAAAATGCAGGATTTTATGTGTCACCTGGCAACACAAACCAGCCACTCCTTCCTAGTTCTTGCATTTCGATGTTTTAATTTGATAACAATCTGTTCAGAGTTCCCTCAAACAGCCAAGAAACGGGCAAGGCCTATGATAAAATATCAAAAGCTATAAATACAATGGCTGCGAGGAAAATAAGAAGCGTCACCTGCACATCTGCAGTGCCAGGGAATTTATTAGGTGGATTTTCCAGGTGAGCTTAAACCACTGCAGGGGAAGGCAAAGAACAAGAATTCTCCGAGGAACTCACACAGAGACAGATTCCTTCCCAGTCTGGTTTATGATGAGGTTTAACCCTGCATGCATGGACATGGGAGGCTAACCAAGCTCATACATAGTCTTGACATGGCTAAGAACACCAGCATCTCCTGCTCAACATCCTATCTCCATTTGGGACCAAAATCCAGTGTCTTAAAGGGAAGTGAACCTCATTTTCCTCGTCTCCTGGAGAAGACAAATGTATTATTGAGGAGGGAAAAAGTTCCCACTGGAACTGATAAACATGGACCCAGAAGCAGGATAAAGTCCATTTTCAAGCTTCCTCAGCTATATACAACCCAGATTCATAAAACAGTATCACACAAATGGGATCGCAGAGCAAAAACCCTTCCTAAGTCCAGACTAGGACTTGATCCAGAACAGGCACCACCTTGAGACAAGATCTTTTCATCAGAAAGGCTGGAATTTGCCATACCACTTGATCAACCACTCAGTTTGAGTCAACATCCTCAACCAGCAATCTCTGCAGCCTGTTGATGACTAATGGCAAATTATATGAACAGCCACAGCACAGTCACGGGAAGAAACACCGAGAGCCATCTATTTATAGTTAAGAATACTACCTGTGGTCACGAGCTTTATTGTTCAATCAAAACAGCTTTTATTTTATCCAGGAGAATGTTTAAGACCAACAAAAAGCTTTTGACTAATAAAGTGAATGACTTAGCACAGGGGCCTGACTGCCTGGAAGCGAGTAACTGCTTGCACATCTCAGCTCTTCCTGCCTCGTTACCTCCAGAGACATCAGCAGGAGCAGGGATGTGAGGATGTTTTTCCATTTGCAATGGGGAGGGGAATCCTGCTTCCCCCATACCCAAACTAAGGCACAGACTCCATTTCTTGTTCCAAGAAGCAAGTCTTAAGATTCCTGCCCTCTCTCACTCCTTCTCTCATCTTTCCATGAATGCAGACAACAGGGATAGCTGCAGAAGCCAAAGTGCCAGGAGTCAGGGATGCCTTGCTTCAAAAGCAGGGATGTGAGGACACCTCTGCTTTGCCTGACAGCTGTGCCAAAAACACGCCCTGGCACTCAGCCCACACAATCTCAGGCTCGGCATCTCCATCCCCTCTGCCGTGACCTTGGGCAGCCATATGACTTCCACGAGCCTCGTGAAATCAGCTGCCACCATGAAGGGCAGCAAAGTCCAGCCATGCAAACCAGGGCTGAGAAACACGCAGAAAAAACGCCCAGGGAACGTACGGGGAACGCCCGTCCCCTCCAGAGTGCAACCGTGGGAGCCACCCTGCTAGAAAAAGCTGGGAAGACCCTGCTGCCAGAAAAAGTGCTGATCCTGCTGCCGTAGGTGCCTGGGTGTGCTTCCATGGGAATGCCAGAAAACAGGGTGAAGAACAGCCCCAACATGGGGGACGAGACAAACTGTCGCCAGGGCGAGCGAGACGGCCGTGCCGTCGATGTTCTTGCAAACTTAGCACAGCCACAACATCAATATTGCCCAAAAGCAACTGCTGGCAGCAGCAGGAATACACACTTTGCAGCAGCTATTACTGACACTAAAGCAGAGGCCAGAAACAAAGACACACGAGGCAGGGCAGTGGTATCTTCCCCAACAACGTTCCTACACGTGACAGAAGCCCCGACCTTCCAAGTTGGATGTCTCCCCTGCTGGCTACATCACACTTTCCTTTATCCCTCTTATGAGGGGTATGGAAGTGGCGTGTAAACATCCCTCAGCTGACTGCAAGCTTTCTATAATGGCTAGAACATTGTATAGCTTGGGGAAAAAAGCACAATGAAACATAACAGTCTTATTGTTGCTGATGAATACCACTGCATTGTGCCTAACAAAAGCTAGGGGAAAGACTGGGGGCACAAGAAAGCAACAACTGGATATTGTTGCAGTTTGAAAGAGCTAGGGATTGACAGACAAAAGTTTCCAAGAGGGAATAATTATTCCAATAGGAACATGTAGACACAAACAAATTACATTCTCTCAGCCCGTGTTTCATTATACTCGTTGGTCTTGAAACTTGATTTAAACGCCTTAATACAATGGTTTATCCCCTTTACTTCCCTGAGCCTGCAAAAGGCTGGTTCCACATGAGGGTGGAATGTTCAGTGCCAGGAGCCAATGGCTGAGAGAGACACCTGCATCAGCGCCAGCTCTCTGTACCACACTGCCAAAAATTACCTGTCCTGTCCCAAATAACTCTGCACGCCTCTTGAGGAACCACAGTTCTATTTATGATGTTCTGAAGGCCGAACCAGAGGATCTGGTGGTCTCTTTTGGTTCTCCTTCTGCATTAAAATAATGAAGTTGGAATGCTCAGATTATCAGCAACAAGGCAGAAAAGGCAGCCACGTCCAACGAGTATTTCTGTGACACAATGGATCGTGTTGTGAGTATATTTCAGTATTAATCCAGAAAGAGGCATGAAAATCAGGTATGTTAAACCTTTACACTTGGAGAACTTGCAGCCTCATATAAAAGAGGAGCTGTCTGGGACCTCTGGTCTACCAATACAGGTTTTGGGGAAGTTTGGAACAGGTACCAAATCCCAGAGAACTGGGAGGACTCTCACATGCAATGCCACTTTTCTAAAAGTACTTTTTACAGTTCTCACTGATATCCAACCCTCTGCAGTGAGTTTGATGTCAGTTCTGGGGAAAACAAATGAACGGCTGATTTTGCATTCCATTAACACAAAATTAAAGGAAGCCACCATAAATAAATGGCAGTTTTAATACCGGCATCATGTTGTAATAATTGCCTCAGTATGGATTTACAAAAACAGACCTTCTGAAAATTATCTTCTGCTTTTGCTAATAATGAAAATACTGTGCTGGTAAAGTTTGATAAACTGTGTGGTGTGGCACAATCCTGCAAGGCAGAATTTTGGACTAAGTAAGCCAACAGGGATAGTTATCAAATGGCTTAACAACCAAATGACTGACAGAATTCAACGTACTATTTAAAGCAAGAAATCATAAACAAGTGCATAGGCTTCTAATGGGCAACCTCACAAAGTATTTATTGTCTGCCTGATTTGTTGTTTTTGGGTTTTTTTCAATGAAATGAAAGAATGCAGAAAATAATTATTAATAGTGTTTAGAAAGGACACCAAAAAAAGGGGATGGGGATGAGGTGATGAGGTCAAGTTACTGCTAACAATTTCGGTGCCATTTATTAAACACACTAGAAACAAACAATATGAGACTCATTATGTCCAAACCTCTGTATGTCTTCATAGCAACAAAATGGAGAACACCAAAAAATGCAGGATTCTGTTCTAGGAGGCCATGACTTTGGGGAAGGATGAAATGCCTTGGAGAAAAAAAATGACAATCCCCCAAAATCCCACGATTCTGTGAAGGATAACGAGAGCTGTTATGTAGGATGAGTGACACTGATCAGGGGTACGTCACTGCAGGAATACCACACCACAAGTCGGTGTCCACAACTCAAGATGCACGCTGACAGTTTGGATTGGGTTTGGAGAAGCCCCATGAGAGCAATCAGGGAACAAAACACACCCTCTCGTGAGAAATGCCAGGCTTTCAGTCTACTGGGCTGTTAGGTCTGAGCACAAGCTCCATCAGACTATCTACACGGGGAATCTCATAATGGATGACTTCAGTCTAAAGATAAAAGGTGCAAGACACGCTGGGGAGAAGCTGAAGATGGAGAAATTAGGAAGAGGCAGAGGCAGCTGGGTTATTCAGTTTGTGGGTCCTGAATTTTATTTTTATTTTCTATAACAGTAATGGCATTTAGCTATTGGAACAGCTTAAGAAGAGGTGTGATAGTCTGTGCTGCTGGCAGTTACCAAACCACGACTAGGTGGCTTCTCAGACAGAAGCTATTTGAAGATCTTGTGGTATACATTAGGAGAACAAGCTGGGCGACAAAAATATGTCATCTCACATAATCTATGAAGACATCATACCACCTTTTCCTGTAGTAAATATACATGAGGTTAGGAGCCTGGCTTTCTATGAAGGCTGTTTAAAAAACACCTCCTTCTCCATGTTTCTTCTCATAATTCATAAATGAAATTTCTATTCTGCTTGGTCTGAGTGCCCATTTCAGGATTACTTTTTGTTGCTGCTTTTCTCCCATTTTCAAGCTATTTTTTTTCCTTATTTCCCTTGGACACAGAACGTGGCAGGAGAAGTAATTTTGTGCAAGTGGCTTCCACGAAGATACAACGCATGGAAGTTTTATAACCCTTTCAATTAAGATTCAACCTGCTCTTGAAATGTAAGATGACACAGACATCTTCTCATTTCCAAAAGGGATCAGCTGAGGCCACAGCTACCACACGCATGGTGTTGCACAAGCACGAGCTTGGAAGAGAGCCCTGGAGTCTTGACTCTTATTATGTCCAGAAAATGGAGAATTTCTGTTTTCACAGTGCCAGCAACTTCCAGGGGGCTCATGAATTGGGGGAAGCTGTTTGTTTAGGGGAGTTGTTTGTTTGTTTTTACACAGAGTGAGCTTTTTTTCCCCTTGGTTTTGATCTTTTTGGCAACAAGACGTTTTCATGGCCAACTGATAGTTGAAAGCGATATATTTTCACCACTAAAACATGACACCCAAGAGCAGAGCCATTTGCATGCTGGGGTGCTCAGCCACCCCAGGGGGAAAAAAAAAAAAGCACTTTTAAATACGAGGTCGCATCCACTGAAATCCGTGGGAGATTTGCCAGCAATTTCAGCAGGAGAAGGAGCAGACAACGCACATTGCCAGGCAAAAGGGTTTTTTATCCAAGTCTAAATAGAAGAAAACAAACAACAAAACAAAAAACCAAAACCAACCCAAACTATGCACCAGACTTCATGACACAGTTCTCCAGGGAGAGCAGAACGGGCCACCCACACCTCTCAGCTGTCTCTCATTAGGCAGAGACACCCCACATGTCAAATGTGCCATTGTTCCATCCTACATGGACCTGGGAGGGATCCCACTTGCCTCCGTACCAACCGCCTGCATCGGGAATATGAACCCAGAAACTCCAGGTTGTGACTGGTGCAGAGATTCAGATAAAAAAAACACAAGCATGACCTTCTCTAAAACCAAGCTATGGTGATTTTCAAACAGTTGTTCATTTTTCTCAAGCAGCCTTTTAATTCTTCTTTCTTTTGCAGTCCCAGGTTCCACAGAAAGCTGGAAGCTTAAGTGCCAAAATATCTCAAAACAAATGCCCTTGCCAGGCTATTTTCAATATGGATAGTGAAAAGAATAGTGGACACACTGCAAGAAAATCAGGTTTTTTCCTGGTAACTGGCCAATTTTGCACCCTGAAGAAACTGAGGAAAGTGTCATATTAAAAGTAAGAGGGTTTTTTTTGCAGTATCTCTAAAAAATGTCTCCACTGCGAATACAGCAGGACAGAAAATTTATTTGGATTAATGAAATCCTCAGCATCGGGGCATTCAGATTCAGACTGAGAAGAAAACATTTTTTAAATACAGTTTCTTTTTGTAATTATGTGATTTTTTCTACTGGGTCATAAAATATTAGTAGCTGTCCAAAATGTCCTTTTTTTTTTTTTTTTTTGTCCAAACAGAAGACCTTTAGATAAATATATATGCATTTATCTATAGAGAGAACAGGTCTTAGCTGGGGGCAAATATTATTGTTTGCATCTGTTACTTGTGCTTTTCCTCGGTGGGTGACAGGCCTTCCATCTGTAGTGATAAACTGTGCACCTCCAAAACAGGTCATGTTTGTGCCCGTGTCATTTTTCCTTTGCACCTTCCCCTGGTACAAGACAAAGCACCGAGAAACACAATAACCCAAGTTCTCCACCACGGAAGGAAAACAGTGTAAGATTTGATCACGATTATTCAGGAGCATTTGTGACTGCACCATCAACAACGTAGTGGAGGAAAAGACCAGACCTGAAAAGCACAGTTTTCAAAGACTGAAATCATCTAACTCTTAAGCTGCAGGGGGTAAACTTTCAAAGTGATGCACAGGGAGTTATGCACGCAAATCCCATTATTTGTTAACAGGATTTCTGTGTGGAACTCCTCGTGCTCTGCAAGAAAAAGTTTACCCCCAAGTGCCCTAACGTGAATATTTACCAAAACAGACACTTAATTTCCAGATGCACACTTAGGAGCGCTACTGTGCTTTGACATCCTACCAGCAATTTGAAACAGGTAGCTGGGGAAAATAATACACGTGGCCAGATAGCAGTTTCATGACATTATTCTCTTTCGCCGTGCTGCTATGATGGTGAACCTCAAAGCCAAAGCACTACAGACATCTGATTTACTAGCTAAGGGATGCACTGCAGACGTAGTACCTGTCCTGCTTGGAATCAGATGTGCCAGGACCTTCATCTCCTGGCTCAGGGCTTTCAAACTGGCTCAGGAGGCCCTTCCCTATTTTGGTTTTCACCTGCTCATTTTTACCAATCACCAGCTCCACTGATTTCTCAACTGCATCCTTGTCCACTACTAAAGATCACGGAATCACAGGATGCTTTGGGTTCAAAGGGACCTTAAAGATCATCTCATTCCAAACCCCTCCCATGGACAGGGACACCTTCCACTAGCCCAGGTTGCTCAGAGCCCCATCCAACCTGGCCTTGGACACTTCCAGGGATGGGGCAGCCACAGCTTCTCTGCCCAACCTGTGCCAGGGCCTCACCACTCTCCCAGGGAAGAATTTCTCCCTAATATCCAACCTAACCTTGCCCTCTGTCGGTTTGAAGCCATTCCCCTTGTCCTGTCACTCCAGGCCTTTTTAAATAGTGTCTCTCCATCTTTCCTGTAAACTCCCTTCAGGTACTGGAAGGCAGAATTAGGACTGATGATGACACGTCAGGAATTCCGAATTTGTTCTAAGGCATTCTGGGTGCTCATGTCACTGCTTACCTCTGAGGGAATCTATGCATTTCCTAAGCCAGGTTATCAGGATTATTTTGCAATCCAGTTTACAGCCTTCTGGAAATTTTTCAATGGATTTGACATGAGTTCTGGGTTGTACTAATACAATACTGAATAAGTACTTCATGGTTTGGGGTTTTACTGTGTAAATGTCATTAAACCGTGACCTGTGTCACCTTCTCCGAAGTACACAAATATTCACAGTTAACATTAATTACTCACAAGTGACAGTAAAAGAAACTCATTCTCAGCACTGCAAAATAATCATGGGACACATCTTGTTCCAAAACAATCCTAAGACCTCACCAAAACCAACCATTTTTCCTCTAATGCCACTCACTCTTGCCTGAACACCATTCTTAGATGAAAACTGATCCTGAGTTATTGCTGAAATCTTGGACTTCAGGCACCAGGGAAAAATGGCAATGGCTAAAGAAAGCCAACCCTGTGGCAGTTCAGGGCAGCAGCAATATTTAGACAGCCAGTGGTGTTCTCAGTGGTGTGTGGAAACGCAGCCTTAGCATCTATCTCGCTGGAAAATGAGCACAAACCAGCTCCAAAAAACAGTCTGGATGGGGCCAGGACACAGCACAAGATGTCCTAAGTGGTAACCACAGTGACAGGCAGAGTCTCCCTTTGCTCTGTGCTGCACAGCGTGGCAAAGGAAACAAAGCATCCTTCTGCCTTTCCAAGCAGAGGAGAACAATTCCCACCTGGAGCAAAGCCAGCCACTGCACTGATTTCACAGTATCTGTGAAATGAGGTGGCATTTCAGACTAACAGAAAAGTAGAGCAAAGTCAGACAACGCTACGAGCCTGGTGCTTTATTAGCTCTCCACGTTGACAGGTATAATTTGAAAATATTTATAATTCATGTTCCCCAGCTTTAAAAAACAGTAGTTCGAATAAATTTCAAGTAAACTTGATTGGGAATTTTCTACTCATGACAACTCTCCCAGCTGTATAATCCTTTTCATGATAGCTGGCACTTGAAATTCAGCACCTAAAGTTACGTGCTTGTGTGAGAATTCCGGATTACATTAAAAAAAAAAGAGTCCCAAACAAAAACCACACACGCACATCCACACACATCCCCCAACTAATTTCTAGTACTCCTGATCCCTGGAATAGTACTCGGAAATGTGAAATCTGTGTGGCCAGAGCCAGAAGGCCAGAAAAAAAATAACAAAAATAAAAATAAAAAACACCCCACTAAAATATGTGCATGGGGTTTGGATAGTCAGGAAACCAAACCGAAGTAATTTCATCATTTCTATGAGCCTGACTCGGCTTTGACTGCCAGAGGTGGTAAATGTCAACTAAATATTAGGCAACCCCCTGCAGCAGATCTGGATCTGTTGATGGGGCGTGTGAAGGGGAGCTCAGAGCCTTCTGCTGACTCTCGGCGAGGACAGAGCTGCTGACACTTGGCTGTCACCACAAAGAGCCACATCCCCCCTTCCTCAACCAGCAAATCCACTCCCAGGGAACTGGGAGTTAATGGCAATGCAGGATAACGAGGTGAGGCCACACTGGAAGGAGAAAGCCCCTTGACAAAGGATGGGAAATGGATAATCTTGGGACTGAAACAACATCACTGGAGATCCGAGCTCTGTTCCTGCCCTGGCAAAGGCTGGGTTGCCACTGGGTTCTACAAAAACCCTAGTGCTGAATTCCTCAGGAGGCTGGAAAAACAGGCACTTGGCAGGTTTGTTCCTCAGGAATGAGGAATCCGGTCTCAGGTCAGAGCCCAGGTTGGGCCAAGCCACCCCAACGCCCATTAATGTAATTAATAAATGAGCAAGATAAGCACCTCTCCAGGGTCACGCAGGCTTTATCCTGGCTTTGACCTCCTGATCCTCAAACCTGCAGTGACCTGGGGTTGGGGCTGGTCTGTCCTGGCACATCCAAACTTTTTATAGCAGAGAGCCTCTTCCAAGTGACAGGCAGGCATTCTGATTTTTGAAGGCATCTTTCCTAGGAAAAACCTCTCCGTTTCCAATGCAGTTCTCAATCCTCCCTTTTAAATTAGAGGCCAATATTAGCTTTCCACTCTCGGAGTCTAAGATTTCATCAGTTCCAACAAATAAACCTAATAACATCCTTTGAAGACTGCCATGGAAATAATTCTCTACTTCGTGCAACACTGTAGCAGAAGTTTCACAAACTATTTCTATTAGCCAAAGTTGCTGAATGAAACTGAAATGTTGTTAAGAGAGTAACATTTTGTTTTTAATAACTTTCAGAGGCATATTAGCTGTCATGCCAGAGCTCAATAGCTTCTTAGCTGTCGTCTTATTCTAGGAGTAACAGCAATTTCTAAAGGCTAAGTTTCCCAAGATCAGGACAAAGTTATCTTCTAGGCTGAATAGAAAAAAATAAAATAAAATTGAAGGCACTCTAGAACTGGTTGAAAAAAATCCCCCAAAAATTTGCTTGAAATGAAATCAGCCGGCTCAAAGATAGAGACAAGGGGGAGACGAAGACACATTTTCATGAGCCTGTCTTAGCTTTTCAAAAGACAGATTCATGTTAATATAAAATTTAATATGCAAGCTGTTCACCCATAATATTAAATTGCCCCTTTATATTTAATATTTTCTAAAATTGCTGAGTTATTTATGTCCCAGCTAAGACTGCTGCACACGAGCATTAGCTGTTTCATCATAACAGATTTCAGTATACATTTATTATGAAGCTGTTGCCATTATGCCTAAATGTCTGTTGCTTCCAAGGAGAAATATATTATCACTGGACCATTCCTACATGCCCAGCATGTAGCTATGGAAATACAATGTCATCTGCTTCTTCAGAGCCATTAAGTACGGCACAGATTAACAGTGAGGCTGCAGAAAACCTACCCTGGAGGTCCTGTAACTGCAGCTTTTTTTTCTCCTGTGTTTCAAGAGCACTGATATCCCCACCAATGACATCTCTCTGATAAATACTATGCAACATCCCAACATTAGGGCTCAGCAGCATTATGAAAACCAAGACGAACTTTACACTGCAGAGAAATGCTGAGAGCACACAAAGATGTGGAAAAACTGTGGTAATTGATTGATTGATTGATTGAGATTGGTCACCTTGGAAAGAGATGGAAAGATGTGATCAAAGTACAGCAAAGCACGAACTGTGAGGAGTTGGGAATCCCTTTTCCTCCCCCACCCAAAAAGTGGCCTCCAACAGAATGCAAAGATGGCCAATGAAAAAGTGATAAGGAAATAATTATTATCCCACATATGACTAGATGGCAGAAAACTCATTACAAGGGGAAGTCACCAAGGCCAAGAATTCAGCAAGACCCAGAAGAGGATCTGGGCATTTCTACAGACAACAGGCAAAACCAGTTACAATAGCAAATGTTAAAAAAAACAAACAACAAACAAACAAAAAAACACAACTATGGGAAAGAAGACAAAATCTTTTGCTTTAGGGGCCACAGATTTATGATCTTGCTGTTAAGGATTATCCCAAGACTTCAGGAAGAATAGAAAACTTCAACTCTGCCTACAGTGGGGATTCTTAGACCTTCTGAAGCATCTGGTGATGGCCACCCAGAGAGAAACACTCTTAATCCTCTGGTCTGACCCTCTTTAGCAATCCCCTTGTGTTTAAAAGAGAACACCAAGCGTACCAACTCTATTTGTATTGGATCCAGAAACCAGTTCAATCCCCATGTAGATTCAAGAGAAAAATAGGTTTTATGAAACCTCTGATGAGGGGACATGCAGAGCAGAGCACTGCAGTGACCCAAAACAGCAGCTTGAACCTTGCCTTCAAGAGGCAAGATGCAAAACTGCCATAGGAGAAGAGTAAATTACAAAATACCGGACAGGAAAAAGGTCTGAACTGTGTCTGTCTGTCTTCACCTTTGCTCAGCAAAATGCTATTGGTTTATATAAAAACGATGGCAGGTAGAAAGACTTCAGCTCCTGAGCAAAGGGCAGCTTTTAGAGGCTCCCTTCCCCAGAGAGACATCCTGCTGCTGGTGGGCTGGGTACCACCACACCCTCGCTCAGCCAGGTCACTCTCCAAACTCCCCCTTCCCTCCCACAGATGACTCTCCTGATCTCCCAGCCAAGGACGAAACACCTCACCCTCTAAAGCACTGCAGAAGGTCTTCACATGGACGAGACAGCCACAGCATCAGATTTCCCCCTTCTGATGACAGCCTATGAACGCCCGACCCCTCATTTAGCCTTAAATAACACTGACCAGAATGTCACTATTATTTAGTTCTCTTAATTAATTACAACTTCGCAAAGACTTGGGTGCATAAATTGGTTTCCTATACATGTTAGTGCCTTTCTGACTCCCCATGAGTCCGCTTGATGATGAAATGGCTTTTGGACTGCTAAGCAGTGAGTGTCACACGGATGCCTCCACCTCCATACTTAATGTCCTTCTCTGGCCTAAAATTCACTCTGTGTAGAAGGAAATATTAGTATTCTAGCTGTGGCACCCCGAGCTGCTGAGACTCAGCCAAAGTCTTGACAGATTTATACAGTGCAGAAGGGATGGTGTGGAAGACCAGGAGAGGGTCTGGATTTTGTCTCTGCTGCTTTGCTGTCTTCCATCTTTTTTTCTTCCCTCTTGCCCCCTCTGAATTTGCCTTTTCCCTCCCTGTCCCCTGGCTGTGCCAGTGACACATTAAAATCCATGTGACCCTTGATTTGTAGCTTTTCTCCCCCCCAGTAACTCTGGTAATCAGCCCTCCTTGTTTAGCAAAGCAGCTCCGGAGGAGTCTGGAAAAGGGCAAAGGGAGCATTTGGGAAAGAAGCATCTGGTTAAAAGTTGAGCCTTTTCCTCCTCCTCCTCCTCCTCCACACTTGAATCTCTAATCCAAGCTCTCAGGAGAAACACACCTGATGTTTCACTATAGCAAAAGCATTGGGACTGAGAGAATAAACCAAGATGAAGCAAAATGATGTAAAAAAAAAAAAGGGGGGGGGAGGGATGGGAAAAGCTGAAGATGGAAGAGGAAAAAAGTTCCAAGCATGGCATCCCGTTCTGCAAAGATTTTTTTCTCAGGCTTTGGTATATGCAGATAAATACCCTAGACAACAGCAAAAAAGTCATTATAGATTAGGATAGGAGCTAATCTGCAAGGAACATGTATTCAACAAGATGATGGGGAAGGAGGGGGGATAATCTTTGGAGCCCAATAGACTCAGCTACTGGGGAAGACAAAGGAAACCAAGTACACCCAGCACTGACAGAGGACCTGGAAATTGTGCTCTTGTAAACTTCACATCAGGATGTTTCTTCAGCATGAAGTAGAAACTTTAATTTGGAATTTCTTTGCTGCAAAGCCTTTCGCATTTTCAGCACGAGACTTAGTGTTTAATTTGAACAGATCTGAGCAACAGTGGCAGAGGGGCTTTTTAAATTGCTTTCACTAGCCCAACGCAAGGGCTCAAGTGGCTACTTAAAGATGAGATTCTATCAAAAAAAGAAAAAAAAAAAAAAAAGAAAGAAAAAAAAATCAGAGCCAGTGTCTTTTTAAAAAATACCTGCTGTTTAAGGCGGACTAAATTGAGCCGGTATCTGGGAAGGCTCGTTCTCCGACCTGTGTGAAAAGGCAGCCGGGGGACTGTGTACAGGCAATACAGTTACCATGGATACCTCAGTGCTTTAGGTGTAGAAGCTTAACATTACAAACAACTTTGCAGCATTAGGCTCCCAGCCTCACAAAAACCACCACAAAATAACAACGAGTTCCAAGGTAACCATGACGGGCTGTTTTGTGACATGTGAATATAAATCTCACTGCGTAAAGCAAAAGGCAAAAGCAGGATTGGGAGGACACGGCCAGATCTTGCAGGTCTTCATTTCCATCCTGCCCTTGAACGATGTGATGCTCCTGATGATAATGGGACCTGCAGGTAGGCAAGCCTGCCTCGCAATATTGTCCTCCTGCCTAAGGTTTGAGCTAAATTAGCCCTCCAAACTCAAGCCAGTGCAGCACAGGCAGAGGAATATGAGTGAAAAAAAACCAAACCTCAACTGTTTTCAAGTTTCCCTTTAGCTCTGTAAACATCTACCACAGGGTTTATGGCATCGCGAGTACTGACTGCATTAAAGGACGTGAAATACCACCACGTATTCCCACAGCCTTCAATAGCCACCAGGTCTTTGTGGGGAGATGCTCAATGTGTCTGCTGGGCAGTGAGCTGTGTGCCTACTGAATGCCTTCAGCAGTCGAGAGAGGCCCTGGATTTCACAGATTTCACAACTGCAAGCCCATCTCCTGGGCTAATACACAACCCACCTGGCAGGCAGTCTCAACAAGAGAAGAAAATCTGCTTCATGCTGCCCTGTTCAATAGTGGCAAAAGATATCCCCCCGTGCACACCAAACCAGCTGATCTATTGATCCAACAGCCAACCATTGCCCGGGCACTGAATGTGTCTGTCTCCTCCTTCACCTCGAGCACAGGTTCACTGGAAATCACTTGAGATGCTTTCTCCTGCTTTTGGTATTGAATTACACGCAGAAGAAGTTCAGGTGCAGGTGAGGCGAGGGTCGCATTTCAGGGAAGGAAAAATCCATCTCAAGGAGATTTATGATATCACATCAGCTACTGCACAACCAGGAGCTCACACGGACAGAGCGCGGTGCTCGTAGCTGGCTCTTACAACGTTAATTAAGATGCTTCCACGACAAGATTACAGATGTATTTGTTGCAGAGCTGTAATGGTCAAACCCTTCCATAAAGGCACGACAGCTGGACAACGTGGAGGAAGAGCTGCAGATTCCAGGCTAAGAAGGAAGCAGAGCAGTTGGGGCTGGCGTGGGGTGCAGAGAGGTGAGTCCATTGGGTGCATTCAGCTCCAAGAGTCACCTGAACATGGATGTGCAACACCTGCAACGTTCCATAAGCAAAGAACATGCACTCCTCCAGCTTTCTGCAGACCTTGCCTAGCAGAGGAGAGTGGACTCCTTTCACCCTCTGTCCAGTATTTTTGGCAGTGGGTGTGTTCCCCTACGCTGTAATAAATTTTGCACTGAAGGCACCCTGAGCTTTCACTAGCACAGAACCACCTTTCAGCCTTCATGGAACACACCACACAAAGGCAGAAGGGGCACAAGCGAAAACCAAACTCTGCTCATCCAAATGACCAATACCCCAGATATGTGCGGTCACAGGAGACCACTTTTTCAATATCAGGCTTCCTTCGTGCCTATAATTACAAAGAGGAATAATACAGACCACATAAATGGCAAAGTCATCGATTCTATCTGTAAGCTAAGGAGGCAGATTGGAAAATAACACAGTGCTAAGGACCCACTTGGCTCCTTTGGGTGCAGCTCTGCCCAGCAACATTTCCAATACAGCTACCTGGGGTTTGGAACCACGAGGAGCAGGTGCAATGATGGGACACCTTTAAACCACTTAATTGGTGGCCACAGGTGGAAAACTTCCTGCTTGTCAGGATGGATCCTTTTTTAACACAAAGGAGGGGAATACAGACACCAGCCCACATGGAACCCTGAGCAGGCAATGCCAGCAGAAAGGGAACAAGGGAAGCGTGGCCGGAGTGATCCCATCACAGCTCTAATAACATTAGAAATCTTTTTACTGGCTTTAATGGGATTTGGATCAGGTGCAAAGGAAGCCACCTTACCCTCCCTTGATCTGTTACTCCTACCAGCCCAGCAAAACAATCCAATCCCAGGTATCCCTTTTTGCATTGTCTGCGCTCCAAGAAAGATACAACCCACCCCACATGCACACACGAGCAACCTCTATAGCCGTAAGACAATTTGGTTCTTAATACACTGGGAGGAATTAGTAAAGTAGGTAAGAAGAGGAAGTAAAGAATTAAATACAAATTTTTAATTTGGTATTTTCCCCTCTGAGAATGTTCCCTGGTATTTCAAGCAAACAACCACGCTAAAGAAGCCTGTAAGTGGCTAGAGCTATACTTAGAATAATATTAATCTTTGCATTCAGAAAGAAGGAAACGAGGTACCGAAAATGCACACTAAAGCCTCCCATGTAACAGAGGCTCTGCTGCATGTCCAAAACCATCACTGTAAGAAGCACCACCTTATTTTTCTGGATTCTGCCTGTGCTACAGTTTAACATCAAAGAGATTATTTAAATAAAAAAAAAATAAAAAAATCCTTCATTATGTACAATGTTGGCTGAGGTTTGTCACTACTCCTTGCCCTTCTAATAAAGAGATTAGGTGGATTTACAGCAAGACATAAACTCCTTGGTGTTCTGCTAGATAAAGAATCCCACTCCTCCTCATTTAAAAGCTGCTAGCCTTGCTGTAGGTGGTAATTATGCTGAGGGTGAATTGCTGTGGTTTCTGTCTGGCAACACACAGCACTGGCACACGCAATCCCCACACTGTCTGGAAACAGCATTACATCAAACCATCCGAGCTGGGGCTTACACAACCAGCTACAGCCCTTTGAAATCTGTCAGCTCCAGGGGTTTGCTGTGCACGCTTCTGCATCTCAGGCATCGGCTTCATCATGTTTATCACACAGGTATCAGGCTCCTTTCAAAAGAAGACTTGGAAACGTCGACCTGTGACCTAAGTGAAAATCTTATGAATTAAAAAAATTTAAAAAAAATCTACATCTCAAACAGCAAAAAATCTGCTTAATTTTAGCATCAAATCTGACCTCAGTTCACGAGGGGCTGTGGGTGCATCCATGCAACACTGTGGAGAAGAACCTCGGCAAACACAGAACAAGAGAGCACCAGAAAGGGAAGCTGCACAGCTCTGCTAGTGAAATTAGTTAATGAGTTAATCTGGAGCCAGCCTAGGGATCCCCAAGGCAGGGCAACACTGCACATTGCGAGCAGGCACATCCCACCCTTAAATCTAAGAGCTGCGGAGCAGGTTCTTAATTAAAAGCAGTTCTGCTGGGATCTCTGCACCAAAATTAAAAACCACCAAGAAATCTCAAATCAAACAAGGCATCCACGTCTCCAGCTCTCGGACAGCCACGTGAAGACCTGTGAACAAGAACTGTCTCCCGAAATCAGTGGGGCCAGACATCAAGCAGGGAACTGCTCAGCTCAGAACAGCTGTATCTGCATCAGAGTCTGTGTTGAGGAGGCAACAGCCTAAGCCACAGAATCATGGCATTTTCTACACGATTTGAAAACAGACACGTTGTACTTTAACAAGAAATGCTGTAACTATGTCCTTGGAGGATTGTTGTTCTGTACCAAAGAATTATTTCCCTTCCCTCTCCTCCCTTCCCCCACTTCCCTCCCCTATGAATTAGCAAATGAATTCCTGCCACAAACCCTCAAACCATATTCTTCCCAATCAAAGAGTAAAACGATACCCAAGAGAGCAAGGCAGCACAGAACCAGTGAGATCCTGCAGACAGCCAGACTGGGTGGAAAGCTCCTGTCACTGCCACACACAGATGGGCACACATGCTCAGAAAGCCTATGGGGGCAAAACAGGACAATACCAGAAAGAGGATTACACCCAAACTACATCGCTGGAAAATGTTCTCCTGGAACTGGACAGCTGAATCATCTGCAACCAGACCAAAAAAGATGATACACGACAAAAGACAGTACATGTAATTTAATAAGTGAGCACAGTTTTGTTTTTTTTTAATTTTCTTTTTTTCTTCTGGCCTCGCACGACAACTTTGGAAACAATTCCTTAAGGGCAGGGTCCACGTTATGGGAAAAGCCAGCACAGGCACTTAAGGGCAAATATATTACAATCTGCATATATTTCCAGGGGAAATGAAGCCTGCAGTTTAGCTCAGGGTCTGCACTTCAGTGTTTTAGCAAATGGGGGACATAATGTGCGCCTATGAACTCAGCCGGAATACAGATCCAAGGAGATGGGATTCTTATAATGCCTTTTTTTTTTTTCTTTTTTCCTTTTTTTTTTTTGGTAAGACACAGTGCTACAGGGGCTAAATAAAAAGCTTTTGAA